>NW_026505693.1:0-36273 GCF_026875155.1 Cherax quadricarinatus
GAAACAAAGAAGGGTCCCCAAAAAAGGGGGGGGCCAAAGTACCGACCTGAACCCAATTAGGTGAGTACAATTAAGTGAGTACACACACACACGTTAGTGGGTTTGGGTTTTTTTGTTGGTTTGTTCCGTGTTCTAGTTTTTTGTACTTTGTGTTGAATATCGTTGTTATGATTCTATATTTTTTTTTTTTTTTTTTTTTTTTTTTTTTTTTTTTTTTTTTTTTTTTGTTAGTAGTATCTACCAAGTTAAAGCACTGAGTATCTACCAAGTTTAAAGCACATGAATGATCTACCAAGTTAAAGCACTGAGTGATCTACCAAGTTAAAGCACTGATGATCTACCAAGTTAAAGCACTGAGTGATCTACCAAGTTAAAGCACTGAATGATCTACCAAGTTAAAGCACTGAATGATCTACCAAGTTAAAGCACTGAATGATCTACCAAGTTAAAGCACTGAGTGATCTACCAAGTTAAAGCACTGAGTCTCTAAAGCACGGTTAAAGCACTGAGTCATCTACCAAGTTAAAGCACTGAGTGATCTACCAAGTTTAAAGCACTGAGTGATCTTACCAAGTTAAAGCACTGAGTGATCTACCAAGTTAAAGCACTGAGTGATCTACCAAGTTAAAGCACTGAGTGATCTACCAAGTTAAAGCACTGATTGATCTACCAAGTTAAAGCACTGAATGATCTACCAAGTTAAAGCACTGAATGATCTACCAAGTTAAAGCACTGAGTGATCTACCAAGTTAAAGCACTGAGTCATCTACCAAGTTAAAGCACTGAATGATCTACCAAGTTAAAGCACTGAGTGATCTACCAAGTTAAAGCACTGAATGATCTACCAAGTTAAAGCACTGAGTGATCTACCAAGTTAAAGCACTGAGTGATCTACCAAGTTAAAGCACTGAGTATCTACCAAGTTTAAAGCACTGAATGTATCTACCAAGTTAAAGCACTGAGTGATCTACCAAGTTAAAGCACTGAGTTATCTACCAAGTTAAAGCACTGAGTCATCTACCAAGTTAAAGCACTGAATGATCTACCAAGTTAAAGCACTGAATGATCTACCAAGTTAAAGCACTGAATGATCTACCAAGTTAAAGCACTGAGTGATCTACCAAGTTAAAGCACTGAATGATCTACCAAGTTAAAGCACTGAATGATCTACCAAGTTAAAGCACTGATATCTACCAAGTTAAAGCACTGAATGATCTACCAAGTTAAAGCACTGAGTCATCTACCAAGTTAAAGACACTGAATGATCTACCAAGTTAAAGCACTGAGTGATCTACCAAGTTAAAGCACTGAGTCATCTACCAAGTTAAAGCACTGAGTCATCTACCAAGTTAAAGCACTGAGTCATCTACCAAGTTAAAGCACTGAGTCATCTACCAAGTTAAAGCACTGAATGATCTACCAAGTTAAAGCACTGAGTGATCTACCAAGTTAAAGCATCTGAGATGATTCTACCAAGTTAAAGCACTGATGATCTACCAAGTTAAAGCACTGAGTGATCTACCAAGTTAAAGCACTGAGTGATCTACCAAGTTAAAGCACTGAATGATCTACCAAGTTAAAGCACTGAGTCATCTACCAAGTTAAAGCACTGAGTCATCTACCAAGTTAAAGTACTGAGTCATCTACCAAGTTAAAGCACTGAATGATCTACCAAGTTAAAGCACTGAGTCATCTACCAAGTTAAAGCACTGAATGATCTACCAAGTTAAAGCACTGAATGATCTACCAAGTTAAAGCACTGAATCATCTACCAAGTTAAAGCAATGATATCTACCAAGTTAAAACACTGAGTCATTACCAAGTTAAAGCACTGAGTCATCTACCAAGTTAAAGCACTGAATGATCTACCAAGTTAAAGCCTGAATGATCTACCAATTTAAAGCACTGAATGATCTACCACGTTAAAGCACTGAATGATCTACCAAGTTAAAGCACTGTGTCATCTACCAAGTTAGAGAAATGGGTCATCTACCAAGTTAAAACACTGACTCATCTACCAAGTTAGAGAAATGGGTCATCTACCAAGTTAAAGCACTGAGTCATATACCAAGTTAAAGCACTGAGTCATCTACCAAGTTAAAGCAATGAGTCATCTACCAAGTTAAAGCACTGAATCATCTACCAAGTTAAAGAAAACTGAGTCATTTCCAAGTTAAACACTGTAGTCAATCTACCAAGTTAAAGCAGTGAGTCATTACAAGTTTGGGGAAATGAAGTCATCTTACCAAGTAAAGCGCTAAGGCATCTGCCAAGTTAAAGCACCATGAGTATCTACCAAGTTAAAGCACTGAGTCATCTACACAAAGTTAAAGCACTGGAATGATCTACCAAGTTGAAACACTGAGTCATGTACCAAGTCAAAGCACTAGTATCTACCATGTAAATCACTGAGTCATCTACCAGTTAGAGAAATGAGTCATCTACCAATTAAACCACTTGAGTCATCTAGAATGTTAAAGCACTGGAGGAATTACCAAGTTAAAGGCATTGAGTCATCTACCAAGTTATGAGAATTTAGTCAATCTACCCAAGTTAAAGCCTGCGTCATTACCAAGTTAAAGCTCTGAGTCATCTACCAAGTTGGAGAAATGAGTCATCTACAGTTAAAGCACTGAGTCATCTACAAGTAAAGCACTGAATGATCTACCAAGTTAAAGCACTGAATGATCTACCAAGGTTAAGACTGAGTCATTCCAAGTTAAAGCACTGAGTCATCTACCAAGTTAAACACTGATGTATCTACCTAGTTGGAGCACTGAGTCATCTACCTTGTTAAAGCACTGAGTCATTACCAAGTTACAACACTGAGTCATCTACCAAGTTTTAAAAACAACTGAGTCATTACCAAGTTAGAGAAATGAGTCATCTACCAAGTTAAAGCACCTGGGTCATCTACCAAGATTAAAACCTGAGTCATCTACCAAGTTAGGAGAAATGAGTCATCTACCCAATTAAAGCATGAGGCATTACCAAGTTAAAGCACTGAATGATTGTACCAAGTTAAAGCAGTGAGTCATCTACCAAGTTAAAGCAGTGAATCATTACCAAGTTAAAGCAGTGAGTCATCTTCCAAGTAAAAGTAGGTGAGTATCTATCAGGCATAAGCAGTGAGTCATCTACCAAGTTAAAAGCAGGTTGGTCATCTACCAGGTCAAGAGAAGTGAGTCATTACCAAGTTAAAGCAAGAGGTCATCTACCAATGTTAAAGCAGGCGTGAGTCATCTACCAAGTTAAAGCAGTGAGTTATCTCCAGGTCAAAGCATTTGTCATTCTACAAGTTAAAGCAGTGAGTTCATTACCAAGTTAAAGCAAGGCGAGTCATCTACCAGTTAAAGCAGTGGGTCATTAACCAGGCAAAGCAGTTGTCATCTACCAAGTTAAAGCAAGTGAGTCATCTACCAAGTTAAAGCAGCGAGTCATCTACCAAGTTTAAAAGCAGTGGAGTCATCTACCAAGTTAAAGCAGTGAGTCATTACCAGGTCAAGCAGTGAGTCATTTGCCAAGTTAAGCAGTGAGTCATTCCCAAGTTAAAGCAGTGAGTCATCTTCCAAGTTAAGCACTGAGGTCATTTACCAAGTTAAAACAGTGAATATCTACCAAGTTAAAGCCAGTGAGTCATCTACCTGGTCAAAGCAGTGAGTCCATCTACCAAGTTTTAAAGCAGCGAGTCATCTACAAGTTAAAGCAATGAGCCAATCTACCCAGTCAAAGCAGTGAGCCACCTACACGGTTAAAGCAGTGAGTCATCTACAAGTTTAAACAGGGATGAGTCATCTACCAAGTTAAAGCAGTGAGTCATCTACCAAAGTTAAAGCATGGAGTCATCTAACAAGTTAAAGCACTGAGTCATCTACCAAGTTAAAGCAGTGAGTCATCTACAAGTTAAAGCTGGGAGTCAATCTTAACAAGTTAAAGCAAGGGTCATCTACAGTTAAAGCACTGAGTCATCTACCAAGTTAAAAGCAGTGAGTCATTAACAAGTTAAAGCACTGAGTCATCTACAATTTAAAGCACTGAATGATCTACCAAGTTATTTGTTTTTAAAGCACTGAATGATGTACCATAGTTAAAGCACTGAATGATCCCTTACCAAGTTAAAGCATGAGTCATCTACCAAGTTAAAGCCACTGCGTCATCTACCAAGTTTAAGCACAGAATGGATTACAAGTTAAAGCACTGAGATGATCTACCAAGTTAAAGCACTGAATGATTTCTACCAGTTTAAAGCACTGAGTGATGTACCAAATTACGCCACTGAATGATTTAACAATGTTAAAGCACTGAGTCATTACCAAGATAAAGCACTGAGTCCTCTAGCAAAGTTAAAGCACTGAAGTCATCTATAAGTTAAAGCCACTGTGTCATCTTCCAAGTAACGCACTGAGTCGTCTACCAAGTTAAAGCACTGATCATCTACCAAGTTAAAGCAGTGTGAGTCATCTACAAGTTAAGCCACTGATTCATCTACGAAGTTAAAGCACTGAGGGTCATCTACCAAGTTAAACAGTGAGTCATTCTACCAAGTTAAAGCAGTGAACTGTCTACCAAGTAAAGCATTGTGATTCATCTACTAAGGTTTAAAGCACTGAGTCATCTACCAAGTTAAAGCACTGAGTCATCTACCAAGTTAAAGCACTGAATGATCTACCAAGTTAAAACACTGAATGATCTACCAAGTTAAAGCTCTGAATGATCTATCAAGTTAAAGGCACTGAATGAATCTACAGTTAAAGCTCTGAATTGATCTACCAAGTTAAAGCACTGAATGATCTACCAGTTAAGCACTGTATGTTTTACAAGTTAAGCACTGTGTCATCTACAATTTAAAGCACAATGATCTACAAGTTAAAGCCCCACTGAGTCATCTACCAATGATTAAAAGCACTGACATGCTCTACCAAGTTAAAGCACTGAAAGTTACCAGTTAATGCACTGAATGATCTTACAAGTTAAAGCACCGGAATGAATCTACCAAGTTAAAAGCACTGTGTCATTTACCATGTTAGAGAAATGGGTCCATTACCAAGTTAAAAGCACTGAGTCATATACCAAGTTAAAGCAATGAGTCATCTACAAGTTAAAGCAGTGAGTCATCTACCAAGTTTAAAGAACTGAGTCAATCTACCAAGTTAAGGCACCTGAGTTCATCTACCAAGTTTAAAGCAGAGTGAGTCATCTACCAAGTTAGGAAAATGAGTCTTCTTCCCAAGTTAAAGCGCTAAGGCATTGCCCAAGTTTATATAAAGCACTGAGTATCTACCAAAGTTAAAAGCACTGAGTCATGTACCAAGTCAAAGCACTGAGTCATCTACAAAGTTAAAGCACTGAGTCATTACCAAGTTAAAGCACTGAGTCATCTACCAAGTTAGAGAAATGAGTCATCTACCAATTTAAAGCACTGAGTCATCTAAAAAGTTAAAGCACTGAGACATCTACCAAGTTAAAGCATTGAGTCATCTACCAAGTTAGAGAAATTAGTCATCTACCCAGGTTAAAAGACACTGCGTCATTTCTACCAAGTTTAAAGGCACTGAGTCATTACCAAGTTGGAGAAAGAGTCATCTACAAAGTTAAGGCTCTGAGTCATCTACCTAGTTAAGCACTGAAGATGATCTACCAGTTAAAGCACTGAATGATTTACCAAGTTAAAAGCACTGAGTCATACTACTACGTTAAAGCACTGTGTCATTTCTACCAAGTTTTTAAAACAATGAGTCATTCTACCCAAGTTAGAGCACTGAGTCATCTACCATGTTTAAAGCACTGAGTCATCTACAAGTTAGAGAAATGAGTCATCTACCAAGTTAAAGCACCTGAGTTCATCTACCAGTTAAAGCACTGAATGATGTACCAAGTTAAAGCATGTGAGTCATCTACCAAGTTAAAGCAGAGAATCATCTACAAGTTAATAAAGCAGTGAGTCATTACAAGTTAAAGTAGTGAGTCATCTTATCAGGCATAAGCATGTGGAGTCATCTATCCAAGTTAAAGCAGTGAGTCATCTACCAGGTCAGAGCAGTGTGTCACTACCAAGTTAAAGCACTTAGTCATCTACAAGTTAAGCAATGAGTCATCTACCAGGTCAAAGCAGTTAGTCATTACAAGTTAAGCAGTGAGTCATCTACCAAGTTAAAGCAGCGAGTCATCTACCAAGTTAAAGCAGTGAGTCTCTACAGGTCAAAGCAGTTAGTCATCTACCAAGTTAAAGCAGTGAGTCATCTACCAAGTTAAAGCAGCGAGTCATCTACCAAGTTAAAGCAGTGAGTCATCTACCAAGTTAAAGCAGTGAGTCATCTACCAGTTCAAAGCAGTGAGTCATTTGCCAAGTTAAAGCAGTGAGTCATCTACCAAGTTAAAGCAGTGAGTCATCTATCAAGTTAAAGCACTGAGTCATCTACCAGGTCAAAGCAGTGAGTCATCTACCAAGTTAAAGCACTGAGTCATCTACCAAGTTAAAACAGTGAATCATCTACCAAGTTAAAGCAGTGAGTCATCTACCTGGTCAAAGCAGTGAGTCATCTACCAAGTTAAAGCAGCGAGTCATCTACCAAGTTAAAGCAATGAGTCATCTACCAAGTCAAAGCAGTGAGCCATCTACCAAGTTAAAGCAGTGAGTCATCTACCAAGTTAAAGGGATGAGTCATCTACCAGGTCAAAGCAGAGAGTCATCTACCCAGTTAAAGCAGTGAGTCATCTACCAAGTTAAAGCAGTGAGTCATCTACCAAGTTAAAGCAGTGAGTCATCTACCAAGTTAAAGCAGTGAGTCATCTACCAAGTTAAAGGAATGAGTCATCTACCATGTCAAAGCAATGAGTCGTCTACCAGGTCAAAACAGTGAGTCATCTACCAAGTTAAAGCAGTGAGTCATCTACCAAGTTAAAGCAGTGAGTCATCTACCAAGTTAAAGCAGTGAGTCATCTACCAAGTTAAAGCAGTGAGTCGCCTACCAGGTCAAAGCAGTGAGTCATCTACCACGTCAAAGCAGTGAGTCATCTACCAAGTTAAAGCAGTGAGTCATCTACGAAGTTAAAGCAGTGAGTCATCTACCAAGTTAAAGCAGTGAGTCATCTACCATGTCAAAGCAATGATTCATCTACCAGGTCAAAGCAGTGAGTCATCTACCAGGTCAAAGCAGTGAGTCATCTACCAGGTCAAAGCACTGAGTCATCTACCAAGTTAAAACAGTGAATCATCTACCAAGTTAAAACAATGAGTCATCTACCAGGTCAAAGCAGTGAGTCATCTACCAGGTCAAAGCAGTGAGTCATCTACCTGGTCAAAGCAGTGAGTCATCTACCAAGTTAAAGCAGTGAGTCATCTACCAAGTTAAAACAATGAGTCATCTACCAAGTCAAAGCAATGAGTCATCTACCAAGTTAAAGCAGTGAGTCATCTACCAAGTCAAAGCAATGAGTCATCTACCAAGTTAAAGCAGTGAGTCATCTACCATGTCAAAGCAATGAGTCATCAACCAGGTCAAAGCAGTGAGTCATCTACCAAGTTAAAGCAGTGAGTCATCTACCAAGTTAAAGCACTGAGTCATCTACCAAGTTAAAACAGTGAATCATCTACCAAGTTTAACCAGTGAGTCATCTACCAAGTTAAAGGAATGAGTCATCTACCAGGTCAAAGCAGTGAGTCATCTACCAAATTAAGCAAAGAGTATCTACCCAAATCAAGCAGTGAGTCATCTACCAAGTTAAAGCAGTGAGTCATCTACCCAAGTTAAAAGGAATGAGTCATCTACCAGGTCAAAGCAGTGAGTCATCTACCAAGTTAAAGGAGTGAGTCATCTACCAAGTTAAAGCAGTGAGTCGCCTACCAGGTCAAAGTAGTGAGTCATCTACCATGTCAAAGCAATGAGTCATCAACCAGGTCAAAGTAGTGAGTCATCTACCAAGTTAAAGCAGTGAGTCATCTACCAAGTTAAAGCTGAGAGTCATCTACCAAGTTAAAGCAGTGAGTCATTACCATGTACAGCAATGAGTCATCTACCGGTCAAAGCAGTGAGTCATCTACCAGGTCAAAGCAGTGAGTCATCTAGCAGGTCAGAACAGTGAGTCATCTACCAGGTCAGAGCAGTGAGTCATCTACCAGGTCAGAGTGTTCTTTCCCGATCACAACTTCCCGCATCTTATAAAGTTCCCAAAAATACACCAGAACATTAAAGGATTTACCTTATTTGTTTTTTTTTATCCTAAAATTTTCTTACAGTTGTTGTGACTATATCATGTTATACCTATATCACTGTTATGGGCTATATCACTGTTATACCCATATCACTGTTATGACTATATCACTGTTATCACTATATCACTGTTATGACTTATATCACTGTTATACCGTTATCACTGTTTTGGACTATAATCACTGTTATACCTATATCCATGTTTATGACTATATCACTGTTATGATATAATCACTGTTATGACTATAATCACTGTTTGGACTATATCACTGTTATACCTACTATCACTGTTTATGACTATATCCACTGTTATACCTATATCACTGTTATGACTATATAACTGTTATGACTATATCCACTTGTTTTATGACTTATATACACTGGTTATGACTATATTCACTGTATGAATATATCCCCATGTTGCTATACTATCATCACGTTATGACTATATCACTGTTATGACTATATCACTGTTATACCTATTCACTGTTTGATATTTTCATCTGTTATATGACTATATCACTGTTATACATATATCAATGTTTATGACTATATAACTGTTATCACTATTCACTGTTATGACTTTATCACTGTTCTATACCTATATACTGTTAAGACTATATCACTGTCGTGACTATATCACTGTTTATGACTATATCACTGTTATGACATATCACTGTTATACCTATATCACATGTTATGACTATATCACTGTTTTATATATCCTGTTTATACCTATAATCATGTTTTGGCTATATTCAATGTTTATAACTATTATCACTGTTATGACTATATCACTGTTATGATATTCACTGTTATAACCTATATCACTGTTATGACTATATCACTGTGTGTGACTATATCACTGTTATACCTATATAATGTTATGTACTATATCACTGTTATGAATATATCACTGTTATGACTATATCACTGTTATGAATATATCATGTTATGACATTCACTGTTATGACATATCATTGTTATGACTATATCACTGTTATGACTATTTCCTGTTTGACTAAATTCACACTGTTGTGACTCTATATCATGTTATGACTATATCTTGTTTATGGACTATATACACTGTTATGACTATATCACTGTTATGACTATTTCACTGTTTATTACCTATATCACTGTTGTTGTATGGGACATATCACTGTTAAACCTATATCACTTGTTATGACTATATCACTGTTATGAATATATCATGTTTTTATTCCTATATCACTGTTATGACTATTTCATTGTTATGACTATATCAAAGTTTTACCTATATCACTTTATGACTATATAAAAAATTACCACTGTTATGACTATATCACTGTTATACCTATATCACTTTATGACTATATCCAACTGTTGTGACTATATCACTGATATAAATATATCACTGTTATGACTATTTCACTGTTATGACTATATCACTGTTATGACTATATCACTGTTTATGACTATATCAATGTATACCTATTATCACTGGTATGACTATATCACTGTTGTGACCTATTATCATGTTATACCTATATCACTGTTATGACTCTATACACTGTTATGACTATATCATTGTTATGGGACTATATCACTGTTCATGACTATATCACTGTTATGACTATAATCACTGTTATGAAATTATTATTGTTATGACTATATCACTGTTATGACTATATCATGTGATGACTATATCACTGTTGTGACTTATATCACTGTTATGACGTTTATCATGTTTATGACTATATCACTGTTATGACTATATCACTGTTATGACTATATCACTGTTATACCTATATCACTGTTATGACTATATCACTGTTATACCTATATCACTGTTATGACTATATCACTGTTATGACTTATCACTGGTATACTATTTCACCGTTATGACTGTATATCACTTTTATGACTATATCACTGTTATACCTAGATCACATGTTATGACTCTATCAATGTTATGACTATATCAACTTGTTATAACATATACTGTTATGACTATATCACTGTTGTGGACTATGTCACTGTTTTGAACTATCTCTCTGTTTATACATATTTCATGTTATGGAATATATCACTGTTATGGACTATATCTCTGTTATACCTATATCACTGTTATGACTATATCACTGTTATGACTATATCACTGTTATACCTATATCACTGTTATGACTATATCACTGTTATGACTATATCACTGTTATGACATATATCTGTTATGACTATATCACTGTTATGCTATATCACTGTTATACCTATAATCACTGTTATGACTATATCACTGTTATGGACTATATCACTGTTAGACTATATCATGTTATGGACTATATCACTGTTATCCTATTCACTGTTATGTCTATTATCACTGTTATGACATATCACTGTTATGACTATATCACTGTTATGACTATATCAATGTTATGACTATATCACTGATATACCTATTATCACTGTTATGACGATATCACTGTTATGACTATATCATGTTATGGACTATATACTGTTATGACTATATCACTGTTATGAACTATATCACTGTTTTGATATAGCATTTATGACTATATCACTTGTTATGACTATATCACTGTTATGACTTTATCACCTGTTATGCCTATATCACTGTTAGACATATATCACTGTTATACCTATATCACTGTTTCTATGACTATATCACTGTTATGACTATATCACTGTTATGACTATAAACTGTTAATGAGCTCTATCAAATGTTATTCTATTTAACTGTTATGACTATATCACTGTTATACCTATATCATGTTATGATATAATCACTGTTATGACTATATCACTGTTATGACTATATCACTGTTATGACTATATCACACTGTTATACCTATATCACTGTTATGACTATATCACTGTTATATACCTATTTCAATGTTATGTCTATATCATGTTTAATGACTATATCATGTTATACATATATCACTGTTATGGACTTATCACTGTTTATGGACTATATCACTGTTTGACTATATCACTGTTATACAATATCATGTTATGACTATATCACTGCTGTGACTATCTCACTGTTATAGCTATATCACTGTTATGACTATATCACTGTTATGACTATTATCTCTGTTATGGACTATATCATTTATGACTATATCACTGTTATGACTATATCAATGTTATGACTATATCAACTGTTATGGACTATATCACTTATACCCTATATGCACAGTTTTGACATATATCACTGTTATGAATATATCACTGTATGACTATATCACTGTTAATGACTAAATCTCAGGTTATACTATATCACTTTTATGACTATTCACCTGTTTTGACTATATCATGTTATGATAATCACTGTTATACCGATATCTCTGTTATGACTATATCATGTTTTGATATATACACTGTTATGGTCTGTATCACTGTTATACCTCATATCAATGTTATGCTACTATACATGTTATGACTATATCCATGTTTATGACTCTATCACTGATTTACTATATCACTGTTATGACTATTTCTCTGTTATGGACTATATCATGTTATGACTATATCACTGTTATACCTATATCACTGTTATGACCTATATCAACTGATTATGACTTTTAATCACCTTTTGGGGGTTATGGGCACTATATCACTGTTATACCTATTCACTGTTACACTATATCATGTTATGACTTTATCACTGTTATGACTATATCACTGTCTATACTATATCACTGTTATGACTGTATCACTGTTTACTATATCCTGTTATGATATTATCACTGTTATGACTATATCAATGTTTATACCTATATCATGTTATACCTATATCACTGTTATGAACTATATCTCTGTTATGACTATATCACTGTTATACGTATATCACTGTTATGACATATCACTGTTTAATGGACTATATCTCTTTGATGGAACTATATCACTGTTATGATATATCATGTTATGACTATATCACTGTTGTGATTGGGACTATTCACTGTAATGATATATCACTGTTATGGTATATCATGTTATGACTATATCACTGTTTATGACTATATACTCACTGGTTACACTATATCTCTGTTTTATGACTATATCACTGTTATGACCTATAATCACTGTTAGACCTATATCACTGTTTATGACTATATCACTGTTATGGGACTATATCACTTGTTATACCCATATCACTGTTTATGACTATATCATGTTTATGAATATATTACTGTTATGTCTATATTCACCTGTTATGACTATATCCACTTTATACTTTATCACTGTATACCTATATCACTGTTTTGACTATATCATGTTAATATCCTATATCACTGGTTATGACTATATCACTGTCTTTTAACCTTTGACACTCTGTTATACCTATATCACTGTTATGACTATATCACTGTTATACACTATATCACTGTTTATAACTATATCATGTTTATTGACTATATCACTGTTTATACATATATCACTGCCTATGACTATGTCACTGTTATTCCTATATTCACTGTTTTACCTATATTCACTGTTATGATATTTCATGTGTTTACCTTATCTCACTGTTTTATGACTATATACTGTTATGACTATATCACTGTTCTATATCACTATATCACTGTTATACATATATCAACTGTTATGAACTATATCCTTGTCTATACTATTTCTATGTTATGACTATATCTCATGTTATTACCTATATACACTTTATGACTATATCACTGTTATGTCTATATCATGTTTGTACCGATATCTCATAGTTTCATGACGCTATATCATGTTTTCTTTATCACTGTTGACTTTATATTAGTTATTTTCATTTATCCATCTGTTATGTAATTTTTAAAGGTTATGACGTATCTCTGTTATGTACTTTATCAATGTTATACCTATATCACTGTTATGACTATATCACTGTTATGACTATATCACTGTTATGACTATAATCACTGTTATACCTATATCACTGTTTTGACTATATCATGTTATGACTAGATCACTGTTTTGTCTATATCACTGTTTTATGACTATATCACTGTTATACCTATATCCACTGTTATGACTTTATCACTTTTATGGACTATATCACTGTTATGGACTATATTCACTGTTATGACTATCTATCACTGTTATACCTATATCACTGATATATGGACTATATCACTGTTATGACTCATATCACTGTTATGACTATATCACTGTTTATGAATATGTACTGTTATACCTATATCAATGTTATGACTATATCACTGTTATGACTATATCTCGTTATGAAATATTCAATGTTATGGGGACTATATCACTGTTTCTTACCTATATCACTGTTTATGGACTATATCACTGTTATGGACTATGTCACTGTTATGACTATATCAATGTCTATGACTCAGTATCACTGTTTTGATATATTCACTGTTATGAACTATCATCACTGTCATGACCCTATAATCATGCTATGACTGATATCACTGTTATGACTATATCACTGTTATGACCTATTTCACTGTGAAAGACAACACTGACACTCCAGAGTATTTGAGGAGACTGGGCCTCCAGGTATGACCAGACTAACCTTCCAGGTTAGACAAAGACTGACTCCAGGGTAGGCAAGAGTGACCTCCAGGAAAGACAGAGTGACCTCCAGGGAAGGCAAAGAGTGACCTCTGGAAAGATAAGAGTGACCTCCAGGGTATAATCCGCCTGGCCTCAAGGGAAGGACGAGACTGACCTTTATAGCGTAAAACGAGGGACTAACCATCAAGGGCAAGGACAAAACTGACATACTGAAGACAAGACTGACCACAGAGGAAGACAAGATGAGGAGAAATGTTTACACAAGTTCAAGTATCGTGGGTCTTAAACTTGCCACTTACGAATCCTGAAGGAGGTTCCTGATGCTGATTATTTCTATAAATTCAAAGACACTGGAACTACCTTCCCATTTATACTATGTGGTTGCCGAATAGGTTAAAAAACTGGTTCAGTTAGCAAGAAACTCATTTAAAATTAAGTCCTTTCAATAACTTTTCTCATATTCGTTTTAAAGATATTTTTTTTAATTTTGTTAATGTAACAATTTAATAAATTTTTATTCCAAAAGAACCTTAGAAAAATTCTCTAACCCTTAACAAGTGACAGTTTAATTTAGCCTAATCTCCAACTTAACATTTAGATAAGTGATAAGTTTAGTTAAGTGACAGAAATTTAATAATAAAACTAAAACAAATTGAAATATATTTTTTTTCTTAGTTCCGAAAGATTTTTGCGAAATTATTGATACACAAATTTTCGCCTTTGCCTTATTCTTCAAGAAAAGCGCTTGCTGTTTTAAGCAAAAATTACAAGTGTCTTAACCATCTCGGCACGACACACACACACACACACACACCACACACAAATATATGGAGAGAAAGAGAGTAGTGAGAGATTGCGGTCAAGCGGGTTCGAAATCATGACCCGGGATGGTGGCTATGTTCCAAGTGATGCTCTAGACAAATGGCCAAAGAATGCATCAAAGCTGGGCGGCCTTATTACATGCATTGTTTCTTCCAGCCCGGGCACATCAGTGGGCGACACTCCTGAGTGGTTAACCTTTTCTAGGTATAACGCTTGTTTCTGCCTGGTCTGAATTGATGTATAGATAGTTAGATAGATATACTAGATAGACATATAGACGTTGTATGTGTGTGTGTTGTACTCCACTAGTTGTACTCACTAGTTGAGTTGCGGGGGTCGACCCTCGAGTCCGAGCTCCTGGCCCCGCCCTCTTCACTGATCGTACTAGGTCACTCTCCCTGAGCCGTGAGCTTTATCATACCTCATGCTTATAAGCTATGTAGATCCTGATCCATACATCGCTTTCCCACAAACTATTCAACTTACTCTGACTACTCTGTGTGAAGAATACTTTTCCTAACATCCTGTGATTCATCTGTGTCTTCTGCTTACATATCTATGTGTCCCCTTGTTACTGTGATCCAATCGCTGGAAACATCTGTCTTGTCTCACCCTTGTCAATTCCTCTCAGTATTTTGTATGTCGTTATCTGTCCCCCCTTATCTTCGTCCTCCAGTTTGTCGTCAGGTTGATTTCCCTTAACCTCTTCTCGTATGACATACCTCTTTAGACTCTGGGGACTAGTCTTGTTGCAAACCTTTGGCACTTTCTCGTGTTTCTTTACGTGCTTGGCTACGTTCGTGGGTTCTAACATAACTCGGTGGTCGCATACTCATATGGGCTAACGTACACGGTGTACTGGGGTCCTGAAAACGACTCCTTATTAAGATGTCGGAATGCTGTTCTGAGGTTTGCCAGGGGCCCATATGCTGCAGGCAGTTATGTGGTTGATGTGCGCTTCAGGAGATGTGCTGTGTTATACTCACCCCAGATCTTTTTCTTGAGTGAGGTTTGTAGTCTCTGACCCCCTGGACATGTACTCCGTCTGCGGTCTCTGTGCCCTTTCCTCACATCTTCTTGACTTTGCACTTGGTGGGATTGACTCCAGGAGCCATTGCTGGCAGGTCTGCAGACCTGTCCGGATACCTATGTAGTTCTGACCCTGGTCTTAGATCGACATAGTGAATTCTTCTTAATCAACTGCACGTTCATCTGAAAACAGGGACCACACCTCAGAGTTGTGTGTGTGTGTGTTGTGTGGTGTGTGTGTGTGTGTGTGTGTGTGTGGTGTGTGTGTGTGTGTGTGTGTGTGTGTGTGTGTGTTGTGTGTGTGCTGTGCCGGTGTGTGGGTGTGTGTGTGTGTGTGTGGGTGTGCGTGTGTGTGTGTGTGTGTGTTGTGTGATGAGTGTTGTGTGTGTGTGTGTTGTATGTGTGTGTGTGTGTGCTGTGTGTGTGTGTGTGTGTGTGTGTGGGTGTGTGGTGTTGTGTGCGTGTGTGCGTGTGTGTGTGGTGTGTGTGTGTGTGTGGTGTTTGTGTGTGTGTGTGTTGTGTGTGTGATGTGTGTGTGTGTGTGGGTGGTGTGTGTTGTGTGTGTGTGTGTGTGTGTGTGTTGTAGTGTTGTGTGTGTTGTGTGTGTGTGCTGTGTGGGTGTGGTGTGGGTGTGTGTGCGTGTGTGCGTGTGTGTGTGTGTGTGTGTGTGTGTGTATGTGTGTGTATGCGTGTGTGTGTGTGAGTGCCTTGTGTGGTGTGTGTGTGTTGTGTGTGTGTTGTGGGTGTGTGGTTACGGGCTTTTTTTTATTCTTGGTTGTGGTGATCGGCCATCAGTACCTTACAAAAATTTCATTAATAAAGGACAAAATGGATCTCAGACTGTGAAGTATGACGTGGATTATTATTATTATTATTTTATTATTTAATTATTGTTATTATTTTCGATGTTATATTATGGAGGAAGCTTTACACCCGTAAGGGTTGTAATGCTTGTAGGAAATGAGAGTGGAAACAGGTTCGAGGAAGGACGGGAGGAGAAGGCTAATTCCTTGGTCTCAAGAGCCACTCGCTAAGCATCAAGTCGGTTGCAGGGATTCAGCCTGCGCTGTAGGTTACGTACATAGGACTACGTGCAGCCAGCAGTAACAGCCTGGTTGATCAGGCCTGACTCCAAGGGAGGCCTGGTGTGGCGGGTTCGCGAGGGCGTTGATCCCCGGAATGTCCCTCAGGTAGCACTCCAGTGTAAGCAACCTTTCTTGAGCAATATAACTTTAGAGAATAAAAAAATATTAAAGGCAATATTAAATGTCCTGGTTAGATATTATCAATGATTTTGACTACCTTATTATTCTGAGCAACTGCCGACTACAGTGGTTCTGATTCTTTAAATACAAATAATAACTTGACTACGTTTTGAGTAACAGTGAGTGAGATAAACTACTGGCTAAAGGACTTTTAACCGTCACTCTTTAAATACATTGTTTATCAGTTTCATTTGTCTGTTAAGCTTTTTTTCCTAATGAATGAAATTTTTGTTGTTAGCTTTATTTGTGATCGCTTATATACTGTTTTCTTGGATTTAAATTCTTGCTAAGTTATGCATTATTAATTAAGTTCTTTATTATTTTCTTATAGAACCTTTCACTTGTCTACTTTGAACTGCATCTGTTTCCTTCTCCGACCTCAAACATCTACGGTATCCAGCAGTCTTACTGTGACACTCTAGTGTATTCCTGAGATATTTAGGACGACGCTCCTGAAGCATTATCAAGTCCATTGACCAGAAGGTACAAACACAACACTATCATCTAGCTTACCGTTGTAATGGTGCTCAAGTTGTGATTCGTTTCAAGCAGAGTGTTGTAATGTATTATTGTTGCGGAGTGTGAGTGTTGTGGTGGTGGCTTACCCAGAGCGCTCTCACTGTTGATACACTATACCTTGATAACAACCACACCAAACTCTACCATCTTATGCACCTCTTTTCTTACACTAGCTCACACAAAAATACATATGCACCTTACACACATGTAACGCCCTCTCTCGCTCTTCCTCCATTCACACTTAACTATAGCTATGCTTATTGACCTCTCTCTTTAGCGCTTTTCATGAATATAACAATCATCGGTGTCTGGACATTATCTCCAAATTCACGGATGCCGCGAGTAATTTTGAAGTCGTCAAGACGAGAGTAAGAGGATAGGTTTAGGAGCGTGGTGGTGTGTTACCCATGTTGAACCTATTTTCAGGTATGCTGTAGTTGAGATCCCTGGCTGTAAAGTTTGAAGTGGTAGTTTGGACGTCGTCAAGGTGTGAGATATAGTTAATAACCTTACCTGGAATCCAAGCGGCCACACCTGGAGTATTCCCACAGGAAGGTCACGGGTACAATACCAAGGTGTACCATGGCAAAAGAAACATTGCGCGAGGGACTTGGAAGTCCATACCGAGTATATCATGCTGAGATTTCCAAGTCTATCTCGATTATGGGCTATCGGTATCATCTGGATGTGTTGAAGGATCAAACCTGCACCGTGTCTGTCAGCTTTTATGGCACCATAAGGTTTTTTTAGCGCTTTTGATTACAGCAGCTAACAGCTGTTTGTTGAGCAATAAAGGGAGGAGGAGAGTTGTTGTGTGGAGAACATTGTTCGGTAAGATGGAAAATTGTGTTCATTAGTTACATTTTTTCCCTTCAAGGTGGCAGGAGGAGGGAGGAGGAGAAGGAGGGGAGGAGGGGAGGAGGAGGAGGAGGAGGGTGGGAGGAGGAGGAGGAGGCACCTTGATGAGACAACCGCTCACTCATCGAGTCAACAGGACTCGATAATGCTAATGGAACGGACAGATTCCCAGGCAGCTCTTTATCCTCTCGGCCACAAATGATACATTTTCTGCAGTGGTGCATTGGGTATAAAAACATCGCCTGATGAGGCTCTGAAACATACAGGAGGAGATGAAGAAATAGTTTGAATCCATGCTTCAGGCTGAACTGACGTGCCAAGGCTGTGGAAGAAACTGGCTTGTGAACCAGGCTGCCCTAGTCTGTGTGGCATTTTTGTGGCGGGTGGTTAAAAGCACTGCATGGGAATCCTTGTCCGCCCCAGGAGCAGTATTGAGTCCTTGTTTGAATAATCTTTTCTTCGTATATTTATTAACACCGCTTGTTTTGAATTGTGCTTTGATATATATATTATTATATATATATATATATATATATATATATATAATATACTCATATATATATACTATTATTTATTAATATATATAATATAAAAGTAATGTGTGTGTGTGGTGTGTATTGAATTGAATTGGATAGTTGCTACTAGGACGGCGACTCAAAACATATGCTAGTAATAAACATGTGTCTTATCTCACGTGGATCTTACTCCAAGGAATTGGAGTTACCCTCAGTTTCCTGGAATTCAACCTAATTACCTCCCTGCACCAGACAATATGAGACCCTTTCTAGTTTTTGCGCTTCATCAGTAAATAGTAATAATAATAATAATAATACAGTAGAATTCTCAGTGGTTAGAGGAAGGAGCATTTAATTTTTTACGTAAATATATACAAGTGTTAAGCTTAAGGGCGTTTCAGTTTTACGATATACAAGTTGAACTTATTTTATGTGTAGGCAAGATGTTTGTCTGGTTGTTACCTGGTGTGTGGTCGGTCGGTAGTGTGGTTGTGGTGGTAGTTGTGGTGTGGTGGTAGTGTGGTGTGGTCGGTAGTGATGGTGTAGTGTGGTGGTAGTGTTGGTGGTAGTGGTGTGGTGTGGTGGTGGTGTGGTGGTTGTGTGGATGTGGTAGTGGGTGTCGGTGGTAGTATGGTGTGTTGGTGGTAGTGTGGTGTGGTGGTGGTGGTAAGTGTGTAGTGTGGTGGGAGTGATGGTGGTCAGTGGTCTATGGTGGTGGCTGGTGTGGTGTGGTAGTGTGATGTGGTGATGTGTGGTTGTGGTGGTAGTGTGGTGTAGGTGATGGTGCTGTGGTGTGGTGGTGGTGGTGTGGTTGGTGGTTTGTGTGGTTGTAGTGTGGTGGTGGTGGTGTGGTGGTTAGTGTGGGTGTTGTAGTGTGGTGTGGATGGTTGTGTGGTGTAGTGATGGTGTGGATGGTGGTGGTTGTGGTGGTAGTGTTGTGTTGTAGTGTGGTGTGTAGTGGTAGTGTGGACTTGTGGTAGTGTGGTGTGGTGGTCTAGTGTGCGTGTTGTGATGGTTGTTGGTAGTGTGGTGTGTTAGTTGTGGTGTGGTGTAGTGTGGTGTGGTAGTGTGGTGTTGTGGGTGTAGTGTGTTTGTAGTGATGTGTGCCGGTAGGTGGTCGGACTCGTGGTGCAGTGTGGTTGTGGTAGTGTGGCTGTCGGTGGTAGTGTGGTTTGTGGTAGTGTGGTGTGGTGATAGTGTGGTGTGGTGGTAGTGTGGTGTCTGGTGATGGTGTGGTAAGTAGTGTGGTGTGGTAGTGTGGTGGTGGTGGTAGTGAGGTATGTGGTAGTGTGGTGTGGTTGGTAGTGTTGTGTGGTGGTGGTGGTGTGGTGGTGGTGTGGTGGTGGTGGTGTGGTGGTCAGTGTCGGTGGTGGTTGGTGTGGTGGTGGTGTGGTGGTGGTGGTGTGGTGGTGGTGTGGTGGTTAGTGTGGTGGTGGTGGTGTTGGTGGTAGTGATGGTGGTGGCTGTTTGCCGGTGTAGCAGCAGCAGTAGCAGCAGCCACACAGCAGTTATATAGGACCAGTGTAGTCAAGATCGCCTTAAACTTAATTACTGCCTTGTTCTGGCGGAACGGCTGGAGGTCGTGGCCAGCAGCAAAACAATACCACCAGCAACAACGGTAACACAATACACAACCAGCGAAGCAGCAATGGCAGAATAGCAAAAGCAACAAGCAGCAGCAAACAGCAGCAGAAGTTGCAGAAGGCGGAGCCATGCAACAGTAACAGCAGCAGCACAACTCACAACAGCACATGACGAGGTTGTGGCAGCTGTTCTGGCCAGATCCTAACAAACAGCCTTCGGCACTTATCTTTGTTAAAGTTTACTTTGATGATTGATATGTGAGTTTATAAGAAAGGAAGAGCCACGGTTTTTTGTATTGAGTGTCTTCTGGAAGCATGAGACGCACTTCATGTACTGAGAACATCAGAAGGATGAATCTTGCTCATAATATTCGATGTTAAGGTTGGATGAGGTACAGTTTAGTATTGGAGTGCTAGAAGGATGACGCACGGATTTTAATATTGGGCATTAAGAAAGAATTGGGGCTGCCAGTAACTTATAATAATTGGGTTCAATAGAAAAGAAGGGATGGGGGCACGTTATATTTAGTACCTAAGTGCGTCGTGTACAGGAGTAAGTCATTATATTTTGGCGTATATCACAAGTACCACACTCCTCGTGACCATTAATAATGTATAATCGTTAAATCACCAGTACATTATTTCTGGTGCATTTAATTAAAAGGGCGCCATTCAATCGCTGGTGTACTACCAAGTTGTCAAAGTCAGTGTAAGGAATGGTGCTCCAGCGGTATGTGCTTTTTTGTAATAGTGTTCGATCGGTGTTTCAGTTTTCTTCACACGCTTTCAGCTGGTTTAATCTCCCATAAGAGTTCTGTCTCGGGATATATAAACTGTGCCAGTGAGAGTACTTATTCCTGGCTTTGGTCATGTTAGTTTATTGTAGTCTCACTTCGATAAACTTTATACAATATAAACAACTCTGGTTTACAAATATTTAAGCCAAGTACAGAAGGTTCGTTGATCTGGCTTATGGGAGTAACTACATAGCTGGTGAAGTGACTTGGACTCGGCGTGATGATTTATCTTTTTTGTGTATTTATGATTTTTAATGAGTGACCGACAGTGTAGTTAGAAGTCTGAGCTGAGGAGTCTTTGAGATGCACTTGTAACATTCTACTACGAATGACGTTATTCTTCAGATAAAAGCAGAGTTATCAACACTTGCTTCTATATCTCGTAAACATTTAAGCGCTGCTGAATTTACAAGTGTACCTACCTCAGCTCATTTTCAGATGTTGCAGCCCTAAAATAAAAAATAAAAAAACCCTATAATTCCAACACCTTACCACCCACAAACAGTTAACTAATGCCCAGATGCCGACCTGCTGGTAGCTTAAAAAAGAAGGAACAACAGGTGTAAAAAGAAGACGGGTGATATTTTTAAAGAATATTTTTTTAACCATGTATTTGCTGTTTCCTCCGATACTGATGTTAATTAACCTGCTGTATACTGTATATTTTACGGTAATGTGCTATATGTACTATATAGATTGTAGGATCAGCTGTATGATTAGTTTATTTTTCTGTACGTTCAGGTAGCCAGCATGGTGATGTGTAGAGGCGGACACACTGTAGCAACATACCTCGTGTGGAAGTGGACCTGTGTAAAACACTGCTCGTTCTGACACTTCCAGCCTCTTACTTCAGAAGAAAGTAAGTTTGTATTAATTTATAGTGTATTGATTTGTACCGGTATTGATTTGTGTTACAAGGAGGATGTAAACAGAGAGACGGATGTATTTATCTGTGAAGTCATGTGGATGTAAGTAAGAAGAGGAATGTGTACAACTGTTATACCCGGTGTATACCAGCAGTGAGAAGTGTGTACATTACTCCTGGAATGATAATCAAGTATTCTAGGCCAAAATGAGATTTTTCAATTTGTTTGTATGCACTGGTTAACACAGTACCATATTTTGCACTGAAAATATCCTGATTTCAAGCAAAAAATACTTTTAAGAGTAACTTTACCCATGTAGAAGTCGGGAAGTTCACTTGATATATACACGGTGAGGTGTATGTCTCTCGGTGTGTAAATACTGAGAATTTAATCCCAATTTTAAGGGATTAAAGTATCGTTGAGTGGCGGTGAAGAGGTGACATGCAGCCTTAATGACCCTCGTGTAGTCGATAGACTTTAAAACATAGTTAACCCAATAACCCTCAGGAAAGTTACTATTGTGGAGCGGGAACAATCTTTGGCCAGTTATTATGTCTCCAGGAAAAAACAGTGAACATCACAACACACGATTTTCAACACATCACACAACCATCAACATCACAACACACGACCATCAGCATCACAACACACGACCATCACAACACACGACAATCAGCATCACAACACACGACCATCAGCATCACAATACACGACCATCAACATCGCAACACACGAAAATCAGCATCACAACACACGACCATCACCAACACAACACACGACCATCAACATAACAACACACGACCATCACAGCACACGACCATCACAACACAACGGACCATCAGCATCACAACACACGACCATCAACATTGCAACACACACGACCATCAGCATCACAACACACAACCATCAGCATCACAACACACGACCATCAGCATCACAACACAAGACCATCAACATCACAACACACGACCATCAGCATCACAACACACGACCATCAACATCACAACACACGACCATCAGCATCACAACACAAGACCATCAACTCACAACACACGACCATCAGCAATCACAACATACGACCATCAGCATCGCAACACACGACCATCAACATCGCAACACACGACCCATCAACATCGCAACACACGACCATCACATCACAACACACGACCATCACAGCACATGACCATCACAACACACGAACATCATCACAACACACGACCATCAACATCGCAACACACGACCATCAGCATCACAACACACGACCATCAGCATCACAACACACGACCATCAGCATCGCAACACACGACCATCAACATCGCAACACACGACCATCAACATCGCAACACGACCATCAACATCGCAACACACACCATCAACATCACAACACACGACCATCACAGCACACGACCATCACAACACACGACCATCATCACAACACATGACCATCAACATCCCAACACACGACCATCAGCATCACAACACACGACCATCAACATCACAACACACGACCATCACAACACACGACCATCAGCATCACAACACACGACCATCAGCATCACAACACACGACCATCAACATCACAACACATGACCATTAACACCACAACACACGATCATCAGCATCACAACACATGACCATCATCACAACACATGACCATCAACATCATAACACATGACAATCAACATCATAACACACGACCATCAACATCACAACACACTACCTATTACGATAAACTTTATAAACCCTAGGCGTTGTTAGTCTAGGAGACTTTTCAAGGAGAATTGTTCTCTAGTTCTATCGTAATAAGGTTGTAGGGAGATCAACAAACATTTTAAAATGTATCTTTAATATATAAACAGACTTTATATATTACTTAAATATGAAGACCTTCAATTTTTGTTGTATGAACCTTTCATATACAGTTGACAAAAGTTACATTATTTCCTATTTTCTAAGGAGATTAGGATAATGGCTTAGCAAACTCGAAGTCTCCACAGACGAGAACTTCTGTTTAAGGAAAATTTCACAATTTCTGGTGACTAAGCGAGTAAAGTGAGTAAGCTGTGGAGACCTTGTCTACACAGAGAGAAGTGCTGTACTGTTTAATCTACCCCACTCACACCTGACGTCAGCTCGCTTCAGGCGAGTAGTGTAGAAGTAAGGCCAAACAAATTGGTCGTTACCCATTTCCACGGCAGAATAAATATATACATATAATGAAAAATGGGAAAGGTGGAAATGAATATTTAATATTATAAAGGTGATTACTCTCGTTTTAGCATTTAACGATAGTAATCGCAATATAATATTAGAAAGATGAGCAAATATGAAAGACATATATTATAACTGCATCTCTGCGTAACACCCCTTCCCTTAGGACAGTATGTAGTACTGGGAATTTTTGTTTTTTCAAAGGTTTTGTATCGAGAAGCATACGAATGATCATATCGAAGGGACTTCGGATCCGAGAGACGAGACGTGTATGCAGCCAGACTTCTAGTATCCGTTAGCGTTAATACATGCACATAAGCCTTCGGGGTAGCGGGAAAGGAAGCAGTAGCCAGCCTAGTCTCTCGACCAAATCCCAGCTCGATACAGCATGTTACCACACATACAGTAACTGTAAATAGACAAAACATTAGATAAACAGAAATCTGAATTGTTTAAATGTTAAAGTAATAAAATTAGACAATAGAATTGTCAAACGAATGAACTTTATTAGGGACGCGAAAGGCGTCAGCAAGAAACGTTACTACCGGCCTTTTTATATGATTAATGCTGATAAATAGGGCTGAATTCATGAGAGCCCAACCTCAAGAATTCGGGCATTTTTTGATTTCATTGTATTTATAAATGTTAAGGGTGTGATCGGAAAATTACTGATATTTTATGAGGCGATTTCATAGTATACGACGAATACTCTAAAGAAACACCAGGCTATGCCTCTTTTTCAACAGTTTGAATAATTTCTTTGATGGGGTAACATCAAAACTTTGATGAAAATAGCAAATGGGATGCAAACTTCAGTACTGATAATTTTGTAGCAGACTGCCCCTATGCATAGCAGCTAGCACGAATATGCAAAATAAAGGGTTTGTGAAAATTGGGACTTTTGTATTAAAGGAGAGGACGTATGCAATCTTTTTAATTTTATCAAAAGCTTCATTACATTCCAGGTCCCATTTAAAGGTTACTCTAGGACTAAGTTAATTCAGTCCGAGAGCAGCTAATTGTGCAAAGTTGGGGCAAAATCTTCGTAGTACTAATCAAACCCAGAAATCTTTGCACATCCATTTGTCTAACACTTGGAATAGGGAATTCATAATGATTTTACATTCAGGTTAAGGTACCACTTTCCCCATGTCCCTATTGAAAAACCCAAGTATTTTAAAATAGTGGCTTGTCCAAAAGCACACTTTGCAAGATTGACAGTAAATTATCAGGCTCATCTAGGGATTGAATAAAGCTTCCATTCGAATAAGGTGTTCTTCCCAGAGTCGTCAAAACACTATACCAATCATCAAGATTGCCACGACTCCTTCCAAAGTCGAGTTAGCTCGTTCATAAGACTCTGAGAGGTTGAGGCTGCGTTTACAAAAACCGAAGGGCATAACTCAGTAATTGAACAACCCATCTTTAATTGCAAAGGCTGCTTTGACTCATCCTTTAGGCGCCAGAGACCATGAAATACCCTCTGCGTAAATCAAGAAGTCTACTCACTATTTAGAGCTGGAGACAGTACTATCAGGTCCGTCCTATCGAGGAAAGAGGTAGTTCCGTACACATGCGGAATGTTTCCGTCTGGTTTGGGAACTAACAGCAAGGTGACGCCCAAGGACCTTACTTCGTTCCACAAGGCCATGTTCGAGAAGTAACGTCCAACTTATTGGCTTCAACATCTGATGTTAGCAGGCTCACTCTATAAGGTGGTTTTATGAATGGACGCGAATCGCGGAGCGGAGCTCGAGTTCGTGAATTACCCTATAGTACAAGTTTTGGGCACATCTCCCAAATAAGCTTTTATACATTCAATATTAAGTTACTTTATTACTTGCCTTTTAGAATCTTCCAGATTTGTTAATAATTATAGTCAAGATGAGTAGAGCTTCAAATTTTAAGGTGAGCGTCGGCTCTTTTGACACCTGAGATTATTTTCTCTGATTGTAGATAAGATAGTGAATGGATGTGGAGTAGTGTTTTGAATGATAAGATTTTCAGTAGATTTAGTGAAATACTTTTTTACCTTTTTCCAGTATCTTAACTACATAATTTACACGTATTCTTACTCAGACTTCTAAAGGACCTTGGAAACGTGGTAAGAGAGCATGGTCCGAAACTAACCTCTGACCCTTACTAAATCCTTAGTTGAAATGAACGGGTTTTGCTAGTTTTGTCTACCAAAGTTTCATTTTTTCCTTTGATCATTCTCCAAATTTTCTGCTGCTAAGTCTCTAGCAAAGACAAACATCCTGCATCAGAGCTTGTGATGATTTTATCGAGGAATGTTGTTTTTGGGGCCAGTCCAAGTATCTTTAATAACAGCTAGTGGGGCCTCGGACTCTGATCCGTAGATGAGTTCAAACGGAGTGAAGCTCGTTACTCTTCTTTTCACATGTTTTCGAATGCAAACAATAATAAAGGTATCCCCTCGATCCCACTCTTGGGAAAACTTTTACAAGTATGCTCTTAGCATAGATTTAAGAGTCTGGAGAAACGTTCCAGAGCTCCTTGGATTGATGGTGATAACTCGTGGACAACAAAGATTCTATGACAAGTGGGACATTGCTTCGCTGAAGTTTTAGAAGTAAAGCTCGTTCCTTGGTCTGACTGAATTCACTGGGGATTCCCACTGAGAAAAAGAACTTTATAAGGAACGAACAAACACCGAGAAGTAATTTTCCTAACAGGGATAGCTTCCGGATATCTTTGTACAAGTATCCATGATTGAAAATAAATTTTGGGTTTTTCCCTGACGGGTCTTTGGCAGAGGTCCCACACAATCAATAATTAGACGAGAGAAAGGTTTCCTCGTGCGGGAATAGGAATTAGGGGGCGGGGAAGGTTTTTTGAGCCGGCTTACCTGCCTTCTGGAAAAATATGACATTCTTTAACGTATTTCTTCACCTTTTCCCCCAATCTTACGCCAATAAAAATGTTTGCTTTTTTTCCTAAAGTCTTCCTTGCCCCAAGATGTCCACCTAGAGGACTATTATGAGAAAATTCAAGAGTGGTATCTCGGAAAGAAGTTGGCAAAAACTACTAAACTCCTCACGTCTTTGAACCATTACTTTCCTCCTTTTTTCATGAGGATACCACCCTTGTAATAATAACAGTTTTTCTAGTAGATTGCCTGTTCCTCGAAACTGCTATACTTCTACAATGATTCAAGTCTGGATCTAAAGTTTGAGCCTGAACAGGTCATTTCTTCCGAGACCTTTTCCAGCGGAACACTCGGGGTTAATCATGGTTGACTGGGTTTTAAAAGGTTCCAGTTTGTATTGCCTTTACTGAATAGCAAATAAAAACCCCAGGTCTTTATTTTCGGATGGCTCTCCCCCAATCTGCGAGCGAGACATTGCACGAGTAATAATGTTCAAGGGAAATAATGCTGGACCTTGTTTAATGTTTCCCAAAGCATAGTGGGTTTCAGAAGAGTTATTTATCACCATCGGTTCTTTACAAATACCTTGATGGTATACATCATTCCGTAAACAGTCCAACACCTGAATGGGAAATTCTTTACAAAGATACTCCAACAGTTATCCAACTCACATAGTCGGGATTTCCAAAAACACTTATGCAATGGTACTTTAATTAAGGCACCACCATCCCGCCTCTAACAAGACTTCTATCTTGGTGTCTGAGTGATTATCAAGGGGTAAAAACGTCTGTCCTCAATAAAGACAGAGAACTCCCTGTGTCTCAAAAATGTAGTGACTTTAAACTAACCTTTTTTCGTCGAGGCCGACTTTTCCTGTTGCAAGGTAAGGTTCCATGGCCTCGTGAAACCTTGGTTTCAGAATGTAGTCATCTCGTCTTTTGGGTCTCTGGATGGACGACTCCAAGTTCGTTCTTACGGGCCCGGGGGTTTAGCTTGGACCTGGGGGGGAGATCACTTGAGTGGGTATCTCCTGGGATTTTCATAGTTCCGTTCTTTTTTCTTTCTACATTGGTTTTCCAAATGTCCCGATTTGTGGCAGTAATTACAAATCCGTTGGGGAACATCTTCCTTTTAAAACTTGAATATTTTCCGTAACTGGAATTACTATCCCAGTTTGGAGAACGCACCGTATACGCTCTTTCAAACTTTGATCTTTCTTGGGATTTTCCGAAAGCCTCTTGACGTTTACTCTTACCCGTCATCTGGTGAGCTATCTCATAATGATCAGCTATCGACGCAGTTTCTATTGTGTTGAGGCTGAACGTCCGATAAGGTAATTGTAGGTCGTCCGTCAAATAATTGAAGAAATCTTCATTTAAAATAAATTTGAGAAAGGGATTCCACTGTATTGCAATTTGAAGCCCAAAGCCATCTCTCAAATGCTCCCTGTTTCCCTGGGGAAAAACTCTACCCAGGACTGCTGTGGGTTGCGCTTCAAAGTCCGGAATGACCGTAGTTTAACTACAGGCAACAAGTCGTAAGCGTCCAATACAGTTTTCTTTATTGCCCTCATAGTGAGAGTACTGGTCGAAGGGTAAGGACGCCGTGCTAGCCTGTGCTTTTTCCCGTCAAGGTAGTGTGAAATCAGGGCGCCCCAATGTTCTTGGGCCACTTCATAATTTGAGCCTGGTTTTAAAAGGCTTCAAAAAGCGTCGAGGTTTTCTTCACAGAATCTGGGAACCATGGCGGCCGCTTGATGGAACATTGAACGTCTCGACTCTTGGTGTCGGACGAGATTCAATTTTTCCTGGGTCGGAGTTGTCTATCACGTCTGATGGATTCTCTTTCAAACTCTTCATGTTTAAACTTACTTTGGGCTTCAATGTACGTAGTTTGTAATATCAAGAAGCGTTCTAATCTCTCGAATTGTTCCGGAAGTGGATCCTGAGGAATTTGAAGGGGATTTTCCAAACTGGAAAACTCTGGATTATTCCTCACAGGAGCTCTGGGTTCCGTCAACATAGAGAATGTGGTTGTTCGTGGTATACTACCGGTGAAGTCTAGGGTTTCCCAAGTGGTCTGAGCTTGAGACGAAACTGATCTTGGAGTCTTAGGTCTCGTTGATATGTCCTTAGTAGCTACTGAAGGCATTTCCATTTCATTTACTGATGACTACCGGTCAAATTGTGAAATTAGACTTTCATTATCTTCTAAATCCTCGCCGGAGTCTTCTTCTGGGGCTTCTGGAAAAAGTAAATTCCGAATGATAGCCCGTAGGGTAACAGAAGTATAGTGCTTGTCATACTTTACTCCGAGAGACTTTGCTATTTGCCAACAAGTTTGTAACTTTAACGTATTCAGTCGTTCAACTGTAAGGTCTTCAAACCCTGGCGGATAATTCCAGCCATATTTTATAAGTCTGTATTTAAAGGGTTCAGTTCCCCCGGACAGTAGGCCCCCATTTATTACGATAAACTTTATAAACCCTAGGCGTTGTTAGTCTAGGGGACTTTTCAAGGAGAATTGTTCTCTAGTTCTATCGTAATAAGGTTGTAGGGAGATCAACAACATTTTAAATGTATCTTTAATATATAAACAGACTTATATATTACTTAAATATGAAGCCCTTCAATTTTTGTTGTATGCCCTTTCATAAACAGTTGACAAAAGTTACATTATTTCCTATTTTCTAAGGAGATTGGGTTTTATGACTTAGCAAACTCGAAGTCTCCACAGACGAGAACTTCTTTTTAAAGGGAAATTTCACAATTTCTGGGACTTTAAGCGAGTAAAGTGAGTAAGCTTTTGGAAAACCTTCTCTACACAGAGAGAAGTGCTTACTGTTTAATCTACCCCACTCACACCTGACGTCAGCTCGTTTTCAGGCGAGTAGTGTAGAAGTGAGGCCAAACAAATTGGTCGTTACCCATTTCCACGGAGAATAAATATATACATATATGAAAAATGGAAAAGGTGAAAATGAATATTTAATATATAAAGTGATTTACTCTCGTTTTAGCATTAACGATAGTATCGCAATATAATATTAGAAAGTTGAGCAAATTGAAAGACATATATTTAACTGCATCTCTGCGTAACACCCCTTCCCTTAGGACAGTATGTATACGGGGAATTTTTTTTTTTTCCCAAAAGGGTTTTTTGTATCGGAAGCATACGAATGATCATATCGAAGGGATTCGGATCCGAGAGACGAGGCGTGTATGCAGCCAGACTTCTAGTACCCCTGACTCAAGAAATCGTAATGACACGATTGCAAATAAACCATACAATCGTGTCATTACGATTTCTTGAGTCATGTTGACGGCAGTAAAGGGGACTTGAGCTAGAGTTCGTCACGGCCACGCTAGCTGGAGATTCGTCTGAAAAAAACTTGCATTTGTGGTCACAGAGGTGCCGTGCTAACTTTCCTATGGTGTAGAAATATACCTACTTGGATGAATCTTATTGTGGCTAGCTGGTCTAGTGGCTAACGCGACGGGCTGGAGTTTTGAGACTATGACCGCGGGTTCAATCCCGGCCGGGGGTATGGTTTTCTAGTATCCCGTTAGCGTTAATACATGCACATAAGCCTTCGGGGTAGGGGGAAAAGGAGCAGTAGCCACCCTGTCTCTCGATCAATCCCAGCTCGATACAGCATGTTACCACACATACAGTAACTGTAAATAGACCAAAAACATTAGATAAACAGAAATCTGAATTGTTTAAATGTTTAAAAAAAAAATTTTAGACAATAGAATTGTCAAATGAATGAACTTTATTAGGGACGCGAAAGAGCGTCAGCAAGAACGTTACTGGGGCCTTTTATATGATTAATGCTGAATAAATAGGGCTGAATTCTGGAGGCCCACCTCAGAATTCGGGCATTTTTTGTATTTCATTGTATTTATAAATTTTAAAGGGGGTTGTGATCGAAAATACTGATATTTTATGAGGCGATTTTCCCAGGTATACGTCGTAATACTCTAAAGAAACTACCAGGGCTAATGCCTCTTTTTCAACAGTTGAATAATTCTTTGTTGGGACTTTAACTTTGATGAAAAATAGCAAATTGGGGTGCAAAACTTTAGTATCTGATGAAATTTTGTAGCAAGACTGCCCCTATAGCATAGCAGCTAGCATGAATATGCAAGATAAAGGGTTTGTGAAAATTGGGACTTTGTAATACAGGAGAGGACGTAAGCAATCTTTTTTTAAATTTTTTAAAAGCTTTATTACATTCCAGGGGCCATTTAAAGGTTACTCTAGGACTAGTTAATTCAGTCAGAGGAGCAGCTAATTGTGCAAAGTTGGGGCAAAATCTTCGGTAGTAGCTAATCATACCCAGAAATCTTTGCACTCCTTTTCTATCACTTGGAATAGGGAATTCAGTAATGGCTTTTACTTTTGGTTAAGGGGTCCCACTTTCCCTTGTCCTATTTGAAAAACCCCAATATTTAATAGTGGCTTGTCCAAAAGCACCCCTTTGCTAGATTGACAGTTTAAATTATAGCTATCTAGGGGTTTTAATAAAGCTTCCAGTCGAATAAGGTGTTCTTCCCAAAGAGTCGCTAAACACTACCAAATCATCAAGATATGCCTCGACTCCTTCCAAAGGTCGAGTTAGCTCGTTCATAAGTCTCTGAAAGGTTGAGGCCGCGTTACATAAACCGAAGGGCATAACTCTGTAATTGAACCAAACCATCTTTTAAATTTCAAAAGGGTGTTTTGTCTCTATCCTTTGGCGCCAGAGGGACTTGGGAATACCCTCGCAGTAAATTAAGTCGACTCACCCAATTTAGAGCTGGAGGGCGGTATCTATCGGGCGTCTATTCGGGAAGAGGTATCCGTAACAATGCGGATGTTCCGTTTTGGGGTTGGGAACTAACAGGCAAGGTGACGCCCAAGGACTCTTACTTCGTTCCACAAGGCCATGTTTGAGAAGAAAATCAACTTCTTGCTTCAACATCTGATGTCTAGCAGGGCTCCCCTCTATAAGGGGGTTGTTTGATTTGGGCGCGAATCGCGGAGCTCGAGTTCGTGATCCCTAAGTACAAGTTTTGGGCACTCTCCAAATAAGCTTTTATAATTCAATATTAAGTTACTTATTTCTTGCCTTTTTGAATCTTTCCCGATTGTTAAGAAGTTTATCAAGATTTTAGTAGAGCTTCAGAATTTTTAAGGTGAGCGTCGGCTCTTTGACACCTTCTGATGATTTTATTTTCTCTGATTGTAGATAAGGTAGTGATGGGATGTGGTAGGTAGTGTTTGGAATGATAAGATTTCAGTTGATTTATGTGAAATACTTTGTTTCCTTTTTCCAGGTATCTTAACTACTAATTTACCTTTGTTTTCTTTACTCACGACTTCATAAGGACCTTGGTAACGTGGTAAGAGAGCATGGCCGGAAACTAACCTCGAACCATTACAAAAACTTTAGGTTGAAATGAACGGGGTTTTGCTAGTTTGTCCCTAACCAAAGTTTCATTTTTCTTTGAGCATTCGCCAAATTTTCTGCGGCTAAGTCTCTAGCATAAGGGAAAAACGTTCCTGCATCAGAGCTGGTGATGATTTTATCGAGGATGTTGTTTTGCCAGTCCAAGTATCTTCAATACAGCTAGTGGGCCTCGGACCTGATGCCCGTAGATGAGTTCAAAAGGAGTGAAGCTCGTACTCTCTTGTTCCTGTTTCGTAATGCAAACAATAATAAAGGTTCCCCTCATCCCAGTTTGGAAAACTGTTCACGTATGCTCTTAGCATAGATTTTAGAGTCTGGTGAAAACGTTCCAGAGCTCCTTGGGATTTAGGGGATAACTCGTGGACAACAAAGATTCTATACCCAAGTGGGACATTGCTTCTCTGAAGGTTTAGAAGTAAAGTTCGTTCCTTGGTCTGACTGAATTCTCTGGGGGTTCCCACTTGAGAAAGAACTTTAATAAGGAACAACAATCACCCGAGAAGTAATTTTTCCTAACAGGGATAGCTTCCGGGTATCTTGACTAGTATCCTGATTGTAAATAAATATTGGTTTCCCTGACGGGGCTTTGGCAGAGGTCCCACACAATCAAAAATTAGACGAGAGAAGGTTCTCCTCGTGCAGGAATAGGGAAATTTGGGGGCCGGGGAAGGTTATGAGCCGGCTTACCTGCCTTCTGGCAAATATGACATTCTTTAACGTATTTCTTCACCTTTTCCCCAAACTTAGGCCAATAAAAATGTTTGCTATTTTTCCTAAAGTCTTCCTTGTCCCAAGATGTCCACCTGAGGACTATTATGAGAAAATTCAAGAGTGGTATCTCGGAAAGAAAATTGGCAATACTACTAAACTCCTCACGTCTTTGGAACCATTACTTTCCTCCTTTTTCATGAGGATACCATCCTTGTATAATAACAGTTTTCTAGTAGATTGGCCTGTTCCTCAGAAATGCTATACTTCACAATGATTCAAGTCTGGATCTAAAGTTTGAGCCTGAATCAGGTCATTTCTTCCGAGACCTTTTCCAGCGGAACACTCGGGTAATCATGGCTTGACTAGGTTTAAAGGTTCCATTTGTATTGCCTTACTGAATAGCAAATCTAAACCCAGGTCTTTATTTTCGGATGGCTCTCCACAATCTGCGGGCGGACATTGCACGAGTAATAATGTTAAAGGGAAATAATGCTGGACCTTCGTTTAATGCTTCCAAAGCATAGTGGGTTTCGGAAGAGTTATTTATCACCATCGGTTCTTTACAAATACCTTGATGGTATACATCATTTCCGATCAACAGTCCAACACCCTGAATGGGAAATTCTTTACTAGATACTCCAACAGTTATCCAACCCACATAGTCGGGGATTTCCAAAAACACTTTATGCAATGGTACTTTAATTAAGGCACCACCATACGCCTGTAACAAGACTTCTATCTTGGGGTCTGAGTGATTATCAAGGGGTAATACGTCTGTCCTCAAAAAGACAGATAACTCCCTGTTTTCCGAAATGTAGTGACGTTAACTAACCTTTTTTCGTCGAGGCCGACTTTTCCTGTTGCAAGGTAAGGTTCCATGGCCTCGGTACCTTGGTTTCAGAATGTAGTCATCTCGTCTGTTGGGTCTCTGGATGGGACGACTCCAAAATTCGTTTTTACAGGCCGGCTTTAGCTTGGACCTGGAGGAGATCACTTGAGTAGGGTATCTCCTGGATTTCATAGTTCCGTTCATTTTTCTTTCTAAAATTGGTTTTCCAAATGTCCCGATTTGTGGCAGTAATTACAAATCCGTTGGGGGAAATCTTCTTTTTAAAACTTGAATTTTTCCGGGAAAATGGAAATTTCTATCCCAGTTTGGAGAACGCACCGCATACGCTCTTTCAAACTTTGAATCTTTCTTGGGATTTTTCCGAAAAGCCTCTTGACGTTTACTCTTACCCGTCATCTGGCGAGCTATCTCATAATGATCAGCTATCGACGCAGTTTCTATTAGTGTTGAGGCTGAACGTCCGATAAGGTAAGTATGTAGGTCGTCCGTCAAATAATTGAAGAAAACTTCATTTAAAATCAATTGAGAAAGGGATTCCACTGTATTGCAATTTGAAGCCCTAAGCCATCTCTCAAATGCTGCCTGTTTCCCTCGGGAACCATGGCGGCCGCTTGATGAACATTGAACGTCTCGACTCTTGGTGTCGGACGAGATTCAATTTTTCCTGGGTCGAGTTGTCTATCACGTCTGATGGATTCTCTTTCAAACTCTTCATGTTTAAACTTACTTTGGGCTTCAATGTACGTAGTTTGTAATATCAAGAAGCGTTCTAATCTCTCGAATTGTTCCGGAGAGTGGATCTCTGGAGGAATTTGAATGGAGTTCCACTGGAAAAACTCTGGATTATTCCTCACAGGAGCTCTGGGTTCCGTCAACATAGAGAATGTGGTTGTTCGTGGTATAAATACCCGGGGAAGTCTAGGGGTTTCCCAAATGGTCTGAGCTTGAGCGAAACTGATCTTGGAGTCTTAGGTCTCGTTGATATGTCCTTAGTAGCTACTGAAGGCATTTCCATTTCATTTACTGATGACTACCGGTCAAATTGTGAAATTAGACTTTCATTTTTCTTCTAAATCCTCGCCGGGGTCTTCTTCTGGGCTCTGGAAAAAGTAAATTCCGAATGATAGCCCGTGGGTAACAGAAGTATAGTGCTTGTCATACTTTACACCGAGAGACTTTGCTATTTGCCAACAAGTTTGTAACTTAACGTATTCAGTCGCTCAAAATGCAAGGTCTTCAAACCTGGCGGATAATTCAGCCATATTTTATAAGTCTGTATTTCAAGGTTCAGTTCCCCGGACAGTAGGCCCCCATTTATTACGATAAACTTTATAAACCCCAGGCGTTGTTTTGTCTAGGGGGCTTTTCAAGTTGAATTTTTCTCTAGTTCTATCGTAATAAGGTTGTAGGGAGATCAACAAACATTTTAAAATGTATCTTTAATATATAAACAGACTTTATATTTTTACTTAAATATGAAGAACCTTCAATTTTTGTTGTATGAACTTTCATATACAGTTGACAAAAGTTACATTTTTTCCTATTTTCTAAGGAGATTAGGTTAATGACTTAGCAAACTCGAAGTCTCCACAGACGAGAACTTCTGTTTAAGGAAAATTTCACAATTTCTGGTGACTAAGCGAGTAAAGTGAGTAAGCTGTGGAGACCTGTCTACACAGAGAGAAGGTGCTGTACTGTTTAATCTACCCCACTCACACCTGACGTCAGCTCGCTTCAGGCGAGTAGTGTAGAAGTAAGGCCAAACAAATTGGTCGTTACCCATTTCCACGGCAGAATAAATATATACATATAATGAAAAATGGGAAAGGTGGAAATGAATTTAATATTATAAAGGATTACTCTCGTTTTAAACATTTAACGATAGTAATCGCAATAAAAATATTAGAAAGTTGAGCAAATATGAAAGACATATATTATAAGTGCATCTCTGCGTAACACTACCATTAACATCACAACACACGAATATCAACTTCACAACACACGACCATCACCACAACTATAACGGCTTGTTTTGTAGCTGAGCGGGTTGTGAATGATATTTCTTCTTCGGAGGCTTCTTACTTTTTTGTTAAGTATGTGGTTACACGCTTGTGTGTTTGTGCCCTGGGCCCGGGGAGGGCCCCT
>NW_026505694.1:0-16963 GCF_026875155.1 Cherax quadricarinatus
AAAACTACAAAGGACCTGATCAGACTGCAAGCAAGCCTGGTTCAGTAATTGGCTCCTGGAATTTAACCTCACCAAATGCAAAGTCATGAAGATCAGGGAAGCAGGCTAGGGACCAAAGACTTCAAGCCTCACTCCAGGAAAAGGATCTTGGGATTAGCATAATACAAAGCATAAGAACATAAGAACATAAGAACATAAGAAAGGAGGAACACTGCAGGAGGCCTGCTGGCCCATACTAGGCAGGTCCTTTACAATTCATCCCCACTAACAAAACATTTGCCCTACCCAATTTTCAATGCCACCCAAGAAATAAGCTCTGATGTGAAAGTCCCACTCAAATCCAACCCATCCCACTCATGTACTTATCCAACCTAGATTTGAAACTACCCAAAGTCCCAGCCTCAATAACCCAACTAGGTAGACTGTTCCACTCATCAACTACCCTATTTCCAACCAATACTTTCCGATGTCCTTTCTAAATCTAAACTTATCTAATTTAAATCCATTACTGCGCGTTCTCTCTTGGAGAGACATCCTCAAGACCTTATTAATATCCCCTTTATTAATACCTATCTTCCACTTATACACTTCGATCAGGTCTCCTCTCATTCTTCGTCTAACAAGTGAATGTAACTTAAGAGTCTCAATCTTTCTTCATAAGGAAGATTTCTGATGCTATGTATTAATTTATCATCATCCTACGCTGAATGTTTTCTAACGAATTTATGTCCATTTTGTAATACGGAGACCAGAACTGAGCTGCATAATCAAGGTGAGGCCTTACTAATGATGTATAAAGCTGCGTATGACCTCTGGACTTCTGTTGCTTACACTTCTTGATATAAATCCCAGTAATCTATTTGCCTTATTACGTACGCTTAGGCATTGCTGTCTTGGTTTAGGTTGCTGCTCACCATAACCCCCAAGTCCTTTTCGTAATCTGTATGGCTAAGTTCTACATCATTTAATTTATAAGTACTAGGTTTATGGGCACTCCCAAGCTTCAGAACCTTGCATTTATCTACATTGAACTGCATCTGCCACTTTTCTGACCAAGAATAGAGTTTGTTTAAATCCTCCTGAAGTTCCCTAACATCTACGTTTGAATCAATTATCCTACCTATCTTTGTGTCATCGGCGAATTTGCTCATATCACTAGTAATTCCCTCATCAAGATCATTGATATATATTATAAACAACAACGGGCCCAAGACTGATCCCTGGGAACGCCACTTGTTACAGATCCCCACTCGGATTTAACCCCATTTATGGACACTCTCTGCTTCCTGTCAGTGAGCCATGACTCGATCCACGAGAGCACTTTTCCCCCAATGCCATGAGCTGCCACTTTCTTTAAACAGTCTATGGTGCGGAACTCTATCAAAAGCCTTACTAAAATCTAAGTAAATAATATCAAATTCTTTATTGTGGTCAACAGCCTCAAAAGCTTTACTGAAGAAAGTTAATAAATTAGTTAGACAAGACCGGCCTCTTGTGAATCCATGCTGAGTACATTAATCAAGCTACATCTCTTGAGGCAAACACCTTCCAGATAACTGATGCAGCATATGATCACATAAGAATAACGTTCCGATACCTCAGTAAGGAATCGTTGAAGACTCTGTACACAGTGTACGTCAGGCCCATATTGGAGTGTGGCAGCACCAGTCTGGAACCCTCTCCTGGTCAAGCAAGTGGAAAGGTTTGCAAAGAGGCTAGTCCCAGAGCTAATGGATATATGTCCTACGAAGAGCTCTTAAAGAAAATGGACCTGACAACACTGAAGGACACGAAGGTTAGGGGACTTGATAACTACATATAAAATACTGCGAGGAATTGACTAAGTGGACATAGACATGATGCTCCAGAGATGGGACACAGCAACAGGGATCACAACTGGAAGTTGAAGACTCATATGAGTCAGAGGGATGTTAAGAAGTATTTCTTCACCCAGAGTTGTCAGGAGTAGAATAGACTGGAAAGTGACGAAGTAAAGGCAGGATCCATACATAGTTTTAGATGAGGTATGATAAAGCTCAAGGAGCAGGGAGAGAGAGGACCTAGTAGCAACCAGTGAAAAGGTGGGGACCAGGAGCTGTGAATCGACCCCTGAACCACAATTAGGTGAACACACACACATACACACACACACACACACACACACACACACACACACACACACACACACACACACACACACACACACACACACACACACACGCACACACACGCACAACACACTCACACACGCACACACACTCACACACACACACACACTCACACACACGCACACACACACACACACACACACACACACACACACACACACACACACACATGCACACACACAGAAACCAAGCTAACAGGTATGATAACAGATGCCATCTTTCCAATGGGATACCAGATCCTGAGAAAGACAGAGGGAACAGGGGGGGTGGAGGAGTTGTACTGCTGATCAAAATCGATGGAATTTTGATGAGCTGGAGAGAGGAGACAGCGAAGAAACAAGCGATTACATAGCGGAAACGCTTTACTCGGAGGTCCAAGGTGGTAATTGCAGTGATGTATAATCCACCACAGAACAGCAGGAGGTCAAGGCAAGAGTATGACAAGAGCAATAGAGCGATGGTTGACATACTGGCTGCAGTGGCCAGAAGAGCTCATGCATGCAGGGCAAAGCTCCTAATCATGGGTGACTTAACCACAAGGAGATCTATTGGGAGAACTTGGAGCCACATGGGGGCCAAGACAAATGGAGGGCTAAAATGATGGAGGTGGTACTGGAAAACTTCATGTACCAACACGTAAGGGACACTACAAGAGAGAGAGGAGAAGATGAACCAGCAAGACTGGACCTAGTATTCACCTTGAGTAGTGCAGATATTGAGGACATCACATATGAAAGACCTCTTATGAACAGCGATCATGTGGTTTTAAAGCTTCGAATACACAGTAGAGCTACAAGTGGAGGGGGAAGCAGGAAGGCCAGGAAGAATGAAGCCAAACTACAACAAAGGGGGCTACACAGGAATGAGGAACTTCCTGAACGGGGTTCAGTGGACAGAGAACTGGCAGGGAAGCCAGTTAATGAGATGATGGGATATCTAAGTAACAATGTGCAAGGAGGCTGAGGAGAGGTTTGTACTCAAGGGAAACAGGATTAATGAAAAAAGCCAGAAGAGCCCATGGTTCTCCCAAAGGTGCAGGGAGGCAAAAACCAAGTGTGCTAGGGAATGGAAGAAAAATAGAAGGCAAAGGACCCAGGAGAATAAGGAGAGCAGTCGTAGAGCCAGAAATGAATATGCACAGATAAGAAGGGAGGCCCAACGACAATATGAAAACGACATAGCAGCAAAAGCAAATCTGACACGAAGCTGTTGTACAGCCACATCATGAGGAAAACAACAGTCAAGGACCAGGTAATCAGGCTAAGGAAGGAAGGAGGAGAGACACAAGAAATGACCGTGAAGTATGTGAGGAACTCAACAAGAGATTCAAAAAAGTGTTCACAGAGAAGACAGATGTGGGCTCCAGAAAGACGGAGAGTGGGGCACACCACCATGTGCTGGACACAGTACACACAACCGAGGAAGAAGTGAAGAGGCTTCTGAGTGAGCTAGATACCTCAAAGGCAATGGGGCCGGATAACATCTCTCCATGGGTCCTGAGAGAGGGAGCAGAGGCGCTATGTGTACCCATAACAACAATATTCAATACATCTATCGAAACAGGGAGATTGCCTGAGGCCTGGAAGACAGAAAATGTAGTCCCAATCTTTAAAAAAGGAGACAGACATGAAGCACTAAACTACAGACCAGTGTCACTGACATGTGTAGTATGCAAAGTCATGGAGAAGATTATCAGAAGAGTGGTGGAACACCTAGAAAGGAATGATCTCATCAACAGCAGCCAACATGGTTTCAGGGACGGAAATCCTGTGTCACAAACCTACTAGAGTCCTATGACATGGTGACAGCAGTTAGACAAGAGAGAGAGGGGTGGTGGATTGCATTTTCTTGGACTGAAAGAAGGCATTTGACACAGCTCCATACAAGAGATTAGTGCAAAAACTGGAGGACCAAGCAGGGATAACAGGGAAGGCACTACAATGGATCAGGAATACTTGTCAGGAAGACAGCAGCGGTCATGGGACGTGGCGAGGTGTCAGAGTGGGCACCTGTGACCAGCGGGGTCCCACAAGGGTCAGTCCTAGGACCAGTGCTGTTTCTGGTATTTGTGAAAGTCATGACGGAAGGCATAAACTCCGAAGAGTCCATGCTTGCAGATGACGTGAAGTTGATAAGAAGAATTCATTCGATCGAAGACCAGGCAGAGCTACAAAGGGATCTGGACAGGCTGCAGACCTGGTCCAGCAATTGGTTCCTGGAGTTCAACTCCACCAAGTGCAAAGTAATGACGATTGGGGAAAGGCAAAGAAGACTGTAGACGGAGTACAGTCTAGGGGCCAAAGACTACAAACCTCACTCAAGGAAAAAGATCTTGGGGTATACGTTAGGTCCATATTGGAGTATGCGGCACCAGTTTGGAACCCACACCTAACCAAGCACGTAAAGAAACTAGAGAAAGCGCAAAGGTTTGCAGCAAGACTAGTTCCAGAGCTAAGAGGTATGTCCTACGAGGAGAGGTTAAGGGAAATCAACCTGACGACACTGGAGACAGGAGAGATAGGGGGACATGATAACGACATACAAAATACTGAGAGGAATTGACAAGATGGACAAGACAGGATGTTCCAGAGATGGGACACAGCAACAAGGGGACACAGTTGGAAGTTTAAGACACAGATGAATCACAGGGATGTTAGGAAGTATTTCTTCGGCCACAGAGCAGTCAGGAAGTAGAATAGTTTGGAAAGCGACGTTAAGTGGAGGCAGGATCCATACCACTTTAAGCAGAGGAAATTTAAGCTCGATTTTGGGGGAGAGTGACCAGAAAGCCCATGAAGAGGCGGAACTAGGGTTGGGACTCGACCCCTGAAACCCTCAACTAGGTGATACACACACACACACACTCTCCACACACACACCACAACACAAAACCACACACACACACACAAAACACACACACACACACACACACACACACAACACACACACACACACCACCCCACACACACAAAACACAAAAACCAAAACAACACATTAAAACTACGACCATGTCACTGACATGTATGTAGCAAAATCGGGGAAAGTTTATAGAGAAGAGTGGTGGAACATCAAAAAGGAACGATCTCAAAACAGCACCAAAGGGTTTTCGGGACGGAAATCCTGGCAAAACCTCTGGAGTTCTGACATGGTCAGCAGTAAGACAAGAAGAGAGGGGGGGTGGTTTGCATTTTTTTGGGACGCAAGAAGGCTTTGACACAGTTCCACACAAAGATTGGGTGCAAAAACGGAGGACCAAGCAGGGATAACGGAAGGCCTACAATGGATCAGGGAATCTTGACGGAAGACAGCAGGGGTCATGGTACGTGGCGAGGTGTCAGAGTGGGCCCCTGTGACCAGGGGGTCCCACAGGGTCAGTCTAAAACCCCGTGCTGTTTTCTGGATTTGTGAACGACATGAGGAAGGAATAGACTTGAGGTGTCCCTGTTTGCAGATGACGTGAAGTTAGGGAAAAGAATTCCCGATCGAAGCCCAGGCAAAACTACAAAGAGATCTGGAAGGCTGCAGACCTGGTCCAGCAATTGGCCCGGGAGTTAAATCCCCCCAAGTGCAAAGTCATGAAGTTTGGGGGAAGGCAAAAGAAACCGCAGAGGGGTGCATCTAGGGGGCCAGAGACAAAAAACCCTCATAAAGGAAAAGATTTTGGGGTGAGTAAAACCCCGGCACATCTCTGAAGCGCCATCAACCAAATATTTCTGCAGCATATGGGGGCCCAGCAAACCCCAGAACGCATTCCGACATCTTAATAAGGAATCATTCAGGGCCTGTACACCGTTACGTTAGGCCCTATTGGAGTATGCGGCACCATTTGGAACCCACACCTAGCCAACACGTAAAGAAACAGAGAAAGTGAAAGGTTTGCAACAAAACTAGCCCCGGGTAAAGTTTCCTACGAGGAGGGTTAAGGGAAATCAACCCACGACACTGAGGACAGGAGAGATAGGGGGGACATAAAAACGACATACAAAAAACTAAGAATTTACAAGGGGGAAAAAACGGAGTTCCAAGATTTGGGCACAGAACAAGGGGGGCACAGTTTGGAAACTGAAGACACAGAGAATCACAGGGATGTTAGGAATATTTCTTCAGCCACAGAGTATCAGTAAGTGGGAAAAGTTTGGGAAGGATGTAGTGGAGGCAGGATCCTCAAGCTTTTAAACAAGGTTGATAAAGTCACGGTCAGGGAGAGTACCTAGTAGCGACCATGAAGAGGGGAGCCAGGACCTCGGACTCGACCCCCCCAACCTCAACTAGGTGAGTACAATAGGGGATACACCACAACACACACACACAACACAACATTCAGTGAAGAGGGGGTGCCAGGAGCTGAGTCTCGACCCCCCGCAACTCCCAAATTTGGGGGTACAATTAGGGGAGTACACATCACAAACCCCACCCTAAGCAGCTCCTATGGCACTCTGTCCTCAGCCCCCCTCCAAACCCCACCCCCCCCGCCCCAGAGGCCCCCTCCTGGCTCCCCCCTCCCCCAACCCCAATAGATAAAAAGCTTAAGGTGTGGTTCACGAACGCAGATGGAATAACAAAAAAATATGAGGGGGGCCATGAAAGTATCAATGAGAAGTCCCCAAAACATCATAGCAGTCACAGAAACGAAACTCTCTGAGACAATAACAGACCCAGTCTTCCCGCCGGTATATCAGATCCTGAGGAAAGATAGAAGGAGCAGAGGGGGAGGAGAGGTTGCACTGATCATAAAAAAACGATAGGGTTTTGAGGAAATGGAAGGCATGGACTAATTGGAGAAAGGGACTACATAGTACAAAACAGTTCAGGTCTGGGGGAAAATAAGGAGTCATTGCAGTGATGTATAACCCACCACAGAAATGTAGGAGGCCAAGAAATCATGGTTATGAGTGATTTCAACCACAGGAGATCGATTGGGAAAACCTGGAGCCTCATGGATGTCTCGAAACATGGACAGCCAAGATGATGGATGTGGTACTGGAAAAAATTTTTGCATCAACACGTCAGGGGCACTTCCAGAAGGAGAGGGGAGGATGAACCAGCAAGACTGGCCCTTGTGTTCACCCTGAGCAGTTCAGACACTGAGGACATCATATCTGAGAGGCCCCTTGGAGCTAGTGATCACGTGGTTCTGAGTTTTGAGTACATAGTAGAGTTACAAGTGGAGAGGGTAACAGGAGCCGAATTGGAAAAGCCAAACTATGAAAGGGGGCACTACACAGGTATGAGGAACTTCTTGCGGGAGGTTCAGTGGGACAGAGAACTGTAACAACAAAATGCAAAGAGGTAGAGGAAAGGTTTATTCCCAGGGCAACAGAAATAATGGGAAGACCAAAGCGAGTCTTGGTTTACCTGAAGGTGTAGCGATGTAAAAACTAAGTGCATTAGTGAATGGAAGAGGTACTGAAGGCAAAGGAACCTGGAAAATAAGGAGATCAGTCGAAGAGCCAGAAACGAGTACGCACAGATAATTAGGGAGGCCCAGCGACAGGATGAAAACGACATAGCATCGAAAGTCAAGTCTGACATGAAACTGATGTATAGTCACATTAGCAGAAACAAAACAGTCAAAGACCAGGTGACCAGGCTGAGGAAAGAAGGTGGGAACTCACAAGAAATGATCAAGAGGTATACTAGGAGCTCAACAGGAGATTTAAGAAGTATTCACAGTGGAGACAGGAAGGACTCTGGGAAGACAGGACAGAGGGGGACACCAACAGGGAATACACGAACAAGTGCTGGATAACATACACACAACTGAGGAGGAGGTGAAGAAGCTGCTAAGTGACCTTGATACCTCAATGTCAATGGGACCGGGCAATATCTCCACGTGGGTCCTTGGGGAGGGAGCAGAAATGTTGTGTGTGTCATTAACCACAATCTTCAACACACCCCTTGATACATAGGCAACTACCTGAGGTATGGAAGACGGCAAATGTAGTTCCCATTTTTGAAAAAGGAGACAGAAAAGAGGCACTAACTACATACCAGTGCACTGACGTGTATAGTATGCAAAGTCATGGAGAAGATTATCAAGAGGAGAGTGGTGGAACACCTGGAACGGAACAAAAGTATAAATGTCAACCAGCATGGATTCATGTGCCTTAATTTTCCTCAAAAGTCTCTGATGTGGGACCCTGTCAAAAGCCTTACTGAAGTCCATATACACAATATCATATTCAATACCATGATCTACCCCCTCAAATACCTAAGTGAAAAAGTTAATAAATTCGTAAGGTAGGAATGCCCTTTTTAAAACCATGCTGAGATTCGTTGATAAATTTATGCTTTTCAAGATGGCTACGAACTGCCTCGGCAATTATTGATTCCATAAGTTTTCCCACTATGGAGGTTAGGCTTATTTGTCTATGGTTCAAAACTAAAGACCTGTCACCAGCTGTGAAATAAGTATCACATTTGCCATTTTCCACTTATCTGGCACCATGCCATTTTGTAGTGATATGATTAGCCAAGGGTTTGCTAAGCTCCTCTTTACATTCCTTTAGAACTCTTGCATACAGTTCATCAGGGACTGGGGATTTGTTAAGTTTTAATTTATCTATTTGCCTAAGGACAATGTCACTAGTGACCCTAATCGTACATAGTTTATTATCATCCTGTTCTACATAATTTATTATTTCTGGAAAATCGCTAGTATCTTCCTGTGTAAAAACTGAGAGGAAGTATGTGTTTAAAAATTCTACACATTTCCTTATCACTGTCCGTGAGCTGATCCGAGTATCTTTTGAGTGGGCCTCTCTTGTCCCTGATCTTACTTCTGTATACCTGAAAGAATCCTTTTGGGTTAATCTTCGATTCTCTTGCAACTTTAACCTCATAATCCCTTTTTGCTTTTCTTATTCCCTTTTTTATTTCTCTCTTTAACTGAATATATTGACTTCTTAACTGTCCCTCTCCTCTTTCGATTTGCCTATATATGTCTCTCTTTTGACCAATGAGATGTTTTAATCTATTGTTCATCCATTTAGTACCATTTTTGTTTGATCTGATTTACCTCTTTGGAACATAAGTTGTCTGAGCAACTAAAACTATGCCCTGGAAAACGTCATATCAGCAGTCATCACCACCTACCTGAACCATAGTCAGGTCATTCCAGTTCAGCCCACCCAAGTAATTTTTCAGTCCTATGAAATCAGCCGAGTGGAAGTCAGGGACAGAGACTGGATTGCCATTATTAGGGGAATTTCATGATATATTAAAACTGAGTGATTTGTGGTCACTTTCCCCAAGCTCATCATTAACCTCAGGATTATTAATTACAGTTTCCCTGCTGGCAAGAACCAAGTCAAGCAGGTTATTTTCTCTAGTTAGTTCTGTCACAAACTGTTTTAAAAAACAATCCTGAATCGTACCAAGAAAGTCACTTGACTCTAAATTTCCTGTCAAATTGCTCCATTCAGTCTGTCTGTAGTTGATATCTCCCATTAACACAACATTTTCGTATGTAGATGCCTTACTAATTTCGTCCCATAGAAGTTTACTGCACTCCCTATCAAGATTTGGGGCCCTGTAAACCACACCTAAAATTAGTTTTTCACGGCCCTCGAGAAGCTGTAATCAAACAGATTCAATGGCTAATGCTTCTAATTTTATATCTTGTCTAACTCAGCAATTTAAATTGTCTCTGACATACATCGCTACTTCACCACCCTTCCTGTTGACCCTGTCAGTGTGGAATAATTTATAGCCTTGTATGTGACATTCAGAAGGCATCTTTCTATCTTTTAAATTGAGCCAGGTCTCTGTTATAGCAATAATATCTATGTTTTCTGCACTTGCAATTAATCTTAGCTCATCTATCTTATTTCTTACACTCCTGCTATTAGTATAGTAAAGGGAGGTAGTCCCTTGCTGCCCTCTGCTGTCTTCCTTTGTTTGCTGACCTGATCTATTGTCTTTATTTATACTTCATGAAGAATGTCTTTTATCATTTACTGTTTTCAACCTAGTGTTGCAACATGCCTGTTTCCCACACACACGCATACCTCTATATTTTATCAGTTTAAAATCCTAAAGATTTCAGCAGTGACCCTCTCGATCGAGTTTGCAAATGCTACCACCCATGCCCCAGAGAGATGTTCCCCATCCATTGCATACATATCATGTTTGCCATAAAAGTTGTCCCAGTTGTCAATGAATGGGATTGCAAGTACCTTGCAGTATCTGTCTAAAGTTGATAGAATTACCAACAATATGTAAAGTAAAAGGACACAAGTGCAACTAATGTGATATTAGTTGCACTTGTGTCCTTTTACTTTACAGTATCTGTCCAGCCAGCAATTTACACCAATTGCCCTAGACAACCATTCATTGCCCACTCCCCTTCTAGGCAAGATGCTACATATCATTTGGACTCCTCCCTTAGACTTAATTAGATCTATAGCTGACCTGTACTTATCTAGCAGCTCTTCTCTCCTACCCTTCCTAATATCATTTCCAAAAGCACTGAGACAGATAATAGGCTTGTTCCCATTACCTGACATAATATTATCCAACCTGTTGACTGTATCACTAACACCAGCTCCAGGGAAGCTCACTCTATATCTTACTTTCTTATTCCTATTACAGAAAGTACGGTCCATATATCTTACCTGTGAGTCATCAACCACAAAGATTCGCTTACCTCTATTTGCAGGGGAAGTAGTACCTTTATCTTCACTGGCCACTGAAGTACACTAATCCTGAAGAACAGAGAAGCGACTTTCCTACCTTGAAACCTTCTCTCTTAACTTTCCTTATTTTGATGCACTTCACATTACAGGGAACACTTGCCACTTGTAGCAGGTGCTGGCCTTCACCTTACTGCTCGTAGCCGTTACTACTTCCCTATTACAACCCAGGAGTCCCAAAGGCCTGTTATCCTGGGTGTAAAGGGAGCAAAATAAACACAGCAGAAAAACTTTTGACTAGTATTATCCTTCACCAATTTAGAACAGAAGTATGTACACTATATACACTATGTACAACAATAGGTATTAGTGCATGTTACAAAAAGCGCGATTCTAAAAGCTTAGAGATCTCCAGTAAATACTAGAAAGGACTGCCCTTATAGCATCCAGCCTGTTACTGGGTTTTCGTAACAATTAGTCAGTATCCTTTTCCAATTATCCATTAGCATTCAGTATGATTCAATGGTGCCTCAGGATTACAACTGGTAGGATACTAACTAGAGAAATTAAAATTTAATAAATTTATTAAGTTAAGTTGTCTAGGCGTATATCAAATTAAATTAAATCAATATCAACAAAAAAGAATAATCGCCTCTCTCATGTACAGTATTATTGTGTTGATAGCACATATCACATATAAGTCTTAAGTACCGTCTGGTACAGTAGCATTTAATAATACAATATACAAATAAGTTTATGTGTATGTGTGTAAGTGCTCTAAGTAGTTCGCTATGTCTCACGACTCGACTAGACTTAAACAAGTGACTGACAAAGTCCTCAAATAAACTAACCTCTTGACCAAATGGCAATCAGAACATTCTGCTTGAACATCAAAAAGAATGCTAAACCCAATAGCAATATAACAAGCAACTGCGACACAAAATCAGGAACAAGGAGAATAATATGACGACACTGAGTAGGACCATCAGCAGATCCTCCACAAAAGTCACAAACACTCCCATACTACTGAATCTAAGTTCAGCATAAAAAATCCCCGACTGTGACAATACACAGATGCCAGTACAAATTAGGTCAAACGCTACAGCTCAGGACCTGAGTTGCTTAGAGTGTCTATGTGACACACAACCTCAGTACAACGTCGAAAATCACTAAGTCTATACAATGTTCTGTGAACAGAGTCTCCAGAACTAACAATAATGAGACAAGAGACGATCTTCCAACAAGGGCCTATAAGGGAGAATTAGGCATTTCTTGTCTAGAATATGTCCAACCAACAAGCAAGTCTAGACCAGACTGAATACTTCAAGCGAGGTGAGGACACCCCCCTCTCGATCACGTGATAGCTCCGTGGACAGCTGTTGCCCGGCAACGGAAGCCGGCAGAGTAACGAGCCACAAGCAATAATTACAGTAGTTAGACAATCAAGACTTGAACTTTGAGCACATAATATATGTGTTACATCCTACCTAACAAAAGGAAACTAAGGCAAATAATAGTATAAAGCAATATATTTACGATTTAGCTATTACCGCAAATATAAGCAATATAAAATTATATGAAAAGGTAATATACAAGTATTATATATAAATAATGTAAATTGCAACCCATTCAGGGGTTGCAACACCCCCCAGCACGACAAACGGTCGCACTAGGAGTTGTATTAATGTCTTTCACATTATTACTGATTACTCTGGTTACTTTACTAACACAATTTTATGTAAAAAATAATGAGAGTCACTCTTGAGCCAAGCACTTCTATAATTTTTTAGTGTCTGTATCACTAAGTTATGCCCCTAGTACTAGGGCAGTACACAGTATCGTATCTCTGCATACTGTGGTTATGGATAGCATAGACAAGACATGACACATTGAGGCTCCATCATAGTAGTGTAGACTGCATAATAGTCTTGTGCTATAGACAGGAGACGGCATTCCACTCTTAAGTAGTGGTTGTGGAATGCTAGGCAGTATGGACATCCGAGTATGAAACAGCTTAAGGTGTGTAGTGAGGGGGGGTCAGCGGCAGGACAGTGTTCTGTCACGCAGTACAATCGCCCACACCACACTACCCACTCAACACTCAGCTTCTGTCTCCTCCACATATATCATCACTACTGTGAATATATAAATATATAATTAGACATGAATATATATAGTTAATATGGCTGGAGGGATTAAGCTACTCTACTGAATTTGACATAGCAAGTAACAAAAGGAATTTGGGCGTAAAATTTCGTTAATTTAATGTAAAACTGATAATTATTAAGGACGTGACAGAGCGTCAGCAATTACATTACAATGACCACTTATGTGTTTTATACTAATAGAATAAGGTTGGATTCTGAGGGCCCACTTCATGATCCTAGCATTTTTACTCTTCATATGTTTATATGTAGGTGATGCATTGTGGTCTGAAAAAACGTTAATTTTAAATGGGGAAGTGCCCAAATAAACATCAAAATGTTCAAATGACACCACAAGAGCTAGAGCCTCTTTCTCAATAGTGGCATAATTTTTCTTGTGTCGTTTAAGCTTAGCTGAATAGTAACATATAGGATGGAGAATGTCAGTGGATGTTGACTGTTGGAGCAGCACAGCACCCACTGCATACCACTAGCATCTATATGTAAAAAGAAGGGAAGATTGAAATTAGGACTTTTCAACACAGGAGCAGAGGATAGCAAGCACTTCAACCTTTTGAACGAGTCTGAACAATCACTAGTCAAGATGAACTGAACTTTGCTGCTAGTGAACACAGTGAGAGTGTAAGTGGAGGAGTGTGTGCTGGCTTGCCTGTCACTTGACACAACGTGGAAATGTCGCACATGTCAGCTACTGTTTCCTTCATTTTTGGCAAGTGAAATGTTTTGCCAGTTTACCGAGTGTCTTCTTGACACCCAAATGTCCTCCTATGGGACTATTGTGAGCAAAATCAATGGTTTGTTCACGAATGTAACTGGTAACACTACGAGATGCTTGACTGTGGTGGAAACACTATCAGCTGACAATTACATGATTTTTTTTTCCATCAGTACACCATTACTATAATAGAAAACAATTATCGAGATCCTTTACTTCACCCCTCAGTAACTGCTATATCTCTCAGTCTTTCCGGGGACTGATCAACAAACTGATCCTTGATTAAATCATCATGAGTTAGAAATTTATCGTCAGTTTTTGTCCTGACTAAGTCGCTGACAGGGGGGAGTCAATGTTAATGACCCGGGGCGCAGAGCGTCACGACAACATATTCAAGCCCAAATCATTGTCACCCATAACACAACAGGAGACGAGGATGGTTGTTGAATCTTTGACGTAGCTCTAGTAATTGGCTGAGAGGAAATAAAATAGGCTTCTCTTACAAGCTTCAATAGCAAAATTATCATCGGGAGTTATTATAAATCACAAGCGGTTATTTACTTATACCAGCATGAAGGATATCGTTCCCTATCAACAAGTCCACTAAACCTGATGGGAAATCCACTGGATATACCTAACTGAAAAATAACCAGTATAATAAATTGTTTGAATGTAAACTTTGTGCAGAGGTACTTTTATAACAGCCCCTCCAGAGGCTTCTAATAATACATCTATCTTGCAATATGTATCATCAGTTTATGGGCAGTACATCTTCTCTTAATAACGTGAGATAACTGCCAGTGTCTCTGAAAGTAATTATCTCTGTCAGATGTGATTCATCAAGTCCTACTTTACCTCTCAAAAAGTAAGGACTCATCGCTGAACGAATCTTTTCGTCAGATACACTTTCTGATGCTAGTCATCTGTTCTGAGTAATAATCTAAAACAGTAGGATCAGAGGTATTACTAGGATTTTGGAACCTTTGTTGCTTGGAAGGGTACAACTTGTGTGGGGGCCAGCCGCACGACTGCTTCTTGTATCTCTTTTCTAACTTATAGCAATACTCTCTAGCAAAGTCCTTTTTTGTTACAATATGTACATTTTACTTCTTCTTCTCGATATCAATTTCTGTCAGCCACAAGACAGATTCAGGATTGTGAGTTTCCTGGGAAAGGTACAAGAAGTTACAGTAGCAGGTACATCAGGCCGGGAATGAGCAGCTGATTTAGGTTGCCAACTTCTAGGACAATTTTTAGTTACCTTGTTTCTCTGTGTTTTAGTACGTACAAGTTTGTGAGAAATCTCGTAATTGTCTGCTAATGCCGCAGTTTCCAGAATATCTGAGGTAGTATGATCGATCAGATATTCTTGTATGTCAACAGACATACAGTTGTTAAACTTTCATGTAGTAACAAAATGAACAAGGCTGTCGTAGTTTGTTACATTTGGCAATCTACGCCACCTCTCAAATGCAACTTTTTCTCACGAGCAAACTCTATACAAGTATGATGTTGTCTTCGTTGTAAACGTACGAAAATGCCGCTTTTGATAACTTACAGGTAACAAGTTATAGGTCTCTAGAATAGTTTGTTTGACAGCATCATAACTAATGTACTTAGAAAAATGGTAAGCAGCAGTACAAGTTTGAGCTCTTCCTGTCAAAGCTGTGTGAAACCCAAGGTAGCCCAGTGCTTACGTGGCCAGTTCATAGCACGTGCCTGGTTCTCAAACACATCAAAATAGGTGTCTAAGTCACTTTCAGAAAACTTAGGAGCCATGGATGCAGCTTTCTGCACATTAAATGTGTCCTGTGTTTCTTTTCAGTCTGTTGTCTTCCCAGATGAACATTTTCTCTCTGGAAATCTTCTTCTTTTCAATTTCCTCTGTGCCTCTATTTGTGCAGTCTGCAACATAATGAGGCGTTCCAACCTCTCAAACTTTTCCCTGAGAGATAGGCCCAGTGGGTAATGGAGGAGAAAGGAATTTAACAAATGAGTCTGGACGTTCTTTAGGTCGGGCATTTCGTCAAGGCGTCTCTAGAGAGTCTAGATCTGGTCTAGGATAAGTAGATACAGGAGTAGTATACACAGCACTAGTCTGAGGAAAGGCATGAGCGAGAACTGGCTTCACTAGCTCAGACACTAGGCTCACTTCTGCCTTAGTTGTTATTTCTTCTATGTCATCAAATAGGTCATACTTCTTATTGTGACACTAGGCTTTCTGAATATGAATCATTTTCAGTCATCTCTGTATGAGCAGGAAAAAAGTTTATCTTTAATCAATGCTCTGACAGTTTCTGCAGTGTAATTCCTGTTATACGTCACACCGAGATATTTGCTATCGCCAACACATCTGAAGTTTTAATGTAATTAACTCAGACAAAGCCAGAGTTCAATTATTTTGTATCACTTTGGCATACCTCAAGAAAATAAATGTACTATGAGAGATTGATTATGTGAAACTATAATCCTAATTTGGAATATGAGTGTTGGGGGTCTTAGAGTTAGAATCATTCAACAGTATTTCCATCTCCTTTGGATCAAGAGACTCAAACAAGAACATACATCCACCTGGTATGTTGTACAAGACAAAACTCAAAGTCTTCAGATTAGGAAAGTACTTAAAGTATTTGATCATGGTTATGAGTGTGTCAAACTGGGGCAATTTCTCCAACACCTTGGATCAAGAGCATCCCAGACAGGCCCCCCATTTGTTACAAAAAACGTGATTCTGAAAGCTTAGAGATCTCCAGTGGATACTAGAAAGGACTGCCCTTATAGCATTCCAGCCTGTTATGGGTTTTCATAACAATTTGTCATTTTCCTTTTCCAATTTCCATTAGAATTCAGTATGATTCAATGGTGCCTCAGGATTACAATGGTAGATACTAATTAGAGAAATGAAAATTTAATAAATTTATTAAGTTAAGTTGTCTAGGCGTATATCAAATTAAATTAAATCAATATCAACAAAAAAAAGAATAATCGCCTCTCTCATGTACAGTATTATTGTGTTGATAGCACATATCACATATAAGTCTTAAGTACCATCTCGTACAGTAGCATATAATAAAACAATAACAAATAAATTTATGTGTATGTGTGGTAAGTGCTCTAAGTAGTTCGCTATTTTCTCACGACTCAACTAAACTTAAACAAGTGACTGACAAAGTCCTCAAATAAACTAACCTCTTGACCAAATGGCAATCAGAACAGTCTGCTTGAACAACAAAAAGAATGCTAAACCCAATAGCAATATAAAAAGCAACTCGACACAAAAAC
>NW_026505695.1:0-41338 GCF_026875155.1 Cherax quadricarinatus
ACTACTATGACAAACTCACACTATGGCTACTACTACTAAATATCTACTGTGATTTGATACTACTACGACTATAATTACTACACTACAACTATACACTACTACTACCGACCATAACTACTTCTTCGATTTTAACTAATAATATGACTATGGCTACTTCTACGACTAAGACTGCTACTACGACGATACTACTACGACTCTGACTACTACTAGACTATACTACTACTATGACTATGGCTACTACTATGACTTAAACTATGATTAGACTACCACTGTGATTATAACTACTACTACGACTATACTACTACTACTATGACTAAAACTACTTCATGACATGACTACTACTTACCTTTAACTACTACTATAACTATTTATGACTACTACTACTACTATGACTATACTACTACAACTACAGGTCTGCCATCACAAATCCGCAATCTGTTATTTGATTCCTTCAATTACGTATTTGGCACTAATTTCGGCTATCATAATTTAAAATTTTCCCAGGGTCACCCCAACAACTCCTGGTACGGGTCTGGGGGCACTACTTGCTGCATAATTCTTTTCCAGTTTCTTTCCCCTATATTGTATAACCTGTTTCCCTTTTAGCCCTAGCCATGTGTGAAGGTTTTACTCAGCTCTGAAACAACTTCAGACAGTATTACCAAAGCTGCCTCCTCCTCAAAAAATTAATGACAAACATAAACACTTTATTATTTAGAAAATATAAAATATAAAACACTTAAATATGAAATATTGATCCTACATTAAAGAAAATGAAAAATGAAAAAATAAATGTAAAAACTGAATTCAACGCTAATATAAATGTATATAAAACGTGGGTGTCTGGTTTTGGTGACACTGTGTGTTGTTGAAATCGTAGCCGTTGCTGATGATGGGGGGGGGGTCGCAGTGTTGATGACAACCCACCAGCTCGTTCTTCACAGATTTTCTAGCTTTCAATTAGTCCTTCAAGATGACAAGGAAAGCAGGTTTTCCCACTGCAATGATGGGGGGTTATATCCTGCTATTTGCATACACAAACAGGTAAGTGGATCAAAATTTGGGACATATCAGAATGTTATTCCGTCTCCTTCAATTCTACTCGTTGATTGGCAGGTGACCCTCTCTGTCATCCCAAGCTGGAAAGATAGACAGGTTACCCCCTGCTTAAGAAATCCCCTCTCTATGATTTAAATACAATACCTAAAAGACGTGGTGATTATTACAGCAGTCAACTTAAGCAGACCCGAAAGGCTAAGTTTATTATTGGTCAAAGTGAAGCTTTCAACCAACAAATCCACTAGAATACAGGGCAGGCATGTACTTACAGTAGTGCTGGGAGCTGTGAGTCTAGTGATTACTGTTTGGACCGGAGCCCCACACGTCACCTTTCGGGGGGGGGGGGGGCAAGAAGGAGGGAAAGGGATAGCGGGAGCTAGACTGACCCTACCTTAACAAGCAGCCGGCAATCAAACTATCACTTTCGGGGAGGGGGAAAAAGGATGGGGGATAGCGGGAGCTGGACTTACCCTGCCTTAATAAGTAGCCGGCAATGAAACTATTGTTACTATATGGCTACTCCTATCTGTTGAACTTTTCCCTCACGCTCCCCCATACCAAGACTTACACCCTCTCTCAAAAATCTTCGAAAAATTAATTCATAAACGAATCTACTCCTACCTTATCTCCCAAAACATACTCAACCCCTGCCAATTTGGATTCAGGCCTAATAAAAATACTAATGATGCTATTATACACATGCTAGAACATATATACACTGCAATAGAGAAAAAAGAAGTCCCACTGGGGATCTTCATTGACTTACGTAAAGCTTTTGATACAGTTGACCATGACTTGCTCCACGTAAAATTGTCACACTATGGTATAAGAGGGCACTCCCTCAACTACCTCAAGTCATACCTCAGCAACAGAAGCCAATATGTGTACGCAAATGGGGCAAACTCTCTGCACAACCAATTACAGTTGGTGTCCCACAGGGAAGTGTCCTTGGCCCTCTTCTCTTTCTCCTATACATAAATGACCTACCAAATGCTTCGCAATTACTAAAACCCCACACTATTTGCTGATGACACAACATACGTCTTCTCCCACCCGAGCCCAGTCACGCTAGCCAATACTGTAAATACCGAATTACAGAAAAATATCTACCTGGATGAGTACTAACAAACTTACACTAAACATTGACAAAACCTACTTCATTCAGTTTGGTAACAGAGCTACAGATGTCCCTCTTAACATAATGATAAACGATCACCTATCACAAAGCTAACAGAGGGAAAATTCTTAGGAATCCACCTTGATAATAGACTCAAATTCATACACATATACAACAAATTTCTAAGAAAATTTCCAAGACTCTAGGCATACTATCGAAGATACGGTACTATGCTCCACAGTCAGCCCTCCTGGCCCTATATCACTCTCTTATTTACCCCTATCTCACCTATGGAATTGTGCATGGGGCTCAACAACAAGTAACCATCTCAGACCACTAATTACCAACAAAAGGCTGCAGTTAGAATGATAACAAATTCTCACTACAGGCAGCACACTCCACCAATATTCAATACACTCAACCTACTCACCATACAAAACATCCATACTTATTACTGCACCTATTACATGCATAGAACACTCAACTCTGATATTAACCCTCCCCTCAAACACTCCTTGCCAACCTCAACAGAACACACATGACCATAACACAAGGCACAGATCACTCTTTGATATTCCCTCGTGTCCCTCACCTATGCAAAAACCAATGCACAAAAAAGGCCTAAATTGGGAAATTTCATTCCCTGTAAAAAAAAAAAAAAAACATCCCTGTTTTAATTCAAGTCCTTCTCAAGATCACTTCTCACCCAAAACCAAAAAAATAGAAAAACTGAACCTTAAAAATTTGTATATCTTAAATGTTTCCACATTTAATCACAAAAATTTTAAAACCCAAAAAACCCCAATCTAACTTTATTTTTTTTTTAAATACACACCTAAAAGAATACCCTTTTTCGAATTTACAAAAAGCATAAAAACCATAACCTGTTTTTGTAATACTCCTTGTGCTTTATAGTAATCTGTTTCTTTAATGTTTTTCACGTTTTCTCTTGCTTATTTAAATCTTAATTTAATTTTGCCACCCGTAATGCATGCATAGTATAGTGGCTTGGGCTGCTGCTCTTATTGTATTTTTTTGTACCTCTGTAGTGTGCTCAAATTATAAAAAATAAAAAAATAAAATAAATAAAAAATTATAGTCAAGGGTATAAGAAGAATAGGGGAGGAAAAATTTCTACTGGGGAAGCGCGTAAAGCAAAAAATCTTTTACTGACTGTCAGACTTAACCAGTCAGAGAAAAAAATTGGATGAACCATTGATTCCCCCAATTGGAATTTAAAGCCGGAGTGCCAATGTCCACCTCAAGAGGCGACTGTTGGTTCCCTTAAAAGTTTCAGGTATAAAAAGGTTTGTGGTCCTTTCTAAAATAAATTTTTTCCCAGAAAAATTAAAATTTAAGTTTGGGTTCCCCCACAAAAGGGGCTAAACTTTCCCTTTTCTTTTGGGAGTATCTGTTTCGGGGGAAGGATTTTCCGGTTAGGAAGCAACAGGGAAGGAGAAACCATCAGGTATTGTAGTAGCACCGCCCAAACCATATTGGAGGATCAGTTCTTAAGCAAAATGTTTTTTTAATATCTGGAATTTTAAAGTAAGGGTCTTTCGAAAAGATGTTTTAAAATCTCATTAAACTTTTCCCGAGCTACTCGGAGAGTTCAAGGGGTTTCCTTCACAGTTTTTTGGGGAAGTGGATAAGACCCTTTTTAAAATCAGAAAGGGGGGGAATAAAAACGTCAAAAAAATTTTTTAAAAACAAAAAAAGTCGCATGAGCTTTTTGGTTTGGGGAATTTAAAATCTAAAAAAGCTTTGATTTACTGGGGAAGGGGATGCAGAGATTTTTAGAAAGTACAGTCCAAGATACAAAACTTGTTATCCCCAAGGGAAGCATTTCTTGGGTTTGGCGTGAGGCCCTGTGAGCTAACTACGAAAATGAGTTAAAATTTTTGGTATTTCGCCCCCCTGGTTTATTAGTAAATGTTATCAAAAAAAACTAAAATTTGGCATTTTACCCCGACCTTCTATCAGTCTCATAGGTAGCACAGGCAGTTCCAAAAGAAGGGGTTGTTCTTATGCATCTTCCCTTTGGGGTGTAGGAAAAAAGGGGTATGCTTAGAGAAGGATCAAAATTACTTGATAAGCCTGGCAATATCAATCTCTGAAAAAAAAGGAAGCGTTAAAAATTTGTGTAGACGCATTATTAAGGGCATAGGCTCAGCTCCCACCCGAGTTATAGCTTAAAGGATCTGAAAATCAATAGCAAGTCTATATGAATTATCCCTTTCTTAACCATGTACTGGGGAAAATTGAGATACTGAAGGTTCAATGATCTTTTGTTTTAATAAATTTTTACCTTCGGTCAAATGCATCCCTGAGGTAAAATGGAACGGGTATAATTTTCGTTTGATAGATTGTCCGTCACTAAGTCAATTTATGGCTACCGTGGAGGTAAAAACTGGAAAATCGTAAAGAGTCTGAAAAATTATCACACATGAAGTAGTTCAGTCTCTTTGGTCATCCAAGGATTTTTAATATTAATGGTTGTGCCCGAGTGGTCAAGAGCACCAAATCATGCAGTTTTTCATCATAGTCTATTAGAGGGGTCAATTATGACACCTTTCATTCTTCTTTTTTCTTATCAAGTTCGGAGGAAAAACTAAGTCGAAGTTATTTAAAGGGAGTTAAAAACCCAAATTTTTTTCGGTAAATTTCTTAAAGGGGTTGTATGATAAAGTTAGGGGTTTCCCCCCCGGGTTCTATGGGTAGCAACTTTTTCCCCAAATTTTTTTGTCTTTATATGGCCCTTTTATGACTAAATAATTTTTTGACTTTTTAGGCAAAGTACCAAAATTCATCCCTACTTTTAAAAAATTCTCCTCTGACTTTTGGAGTCAAAAATGGTTTTTTACGGGCCATTGACAAGCTTGGTTTTTGAAACTATGTCAGAGGTTCCCCAAGTTTGGATTAAAGGGCAAGGAGAAAGGGGAAAAAAAGACTGAACCTCAGCATTTTCCTTTTCATTTGTCCCTAAGTCAGAAGGATGGCAATGGGGCCCCTGGCCTGTCTACCCCTAGAGAAGTTCAAAAGGGGAAACCCTAAAGAGTCAGGGGAATTTCCCCTCATGGCAAAAAAAAGAAGTGTAGGTAACGATGCCCCCCTTGGTTTTAAGGGAGCAAATTTTCCTTAAATGGACTTGAGAATCAAATGTGGCATAAATTCCCATTAAGCTGGGATGTATGGTGGGGTAAAGAGAGGTTACCCCCCAAAAGTTGGATAGATGTTGCTTTAAAGTCAATGTGAATTGTGCCCCACGGTCGACAAATTTTCCTGAGATGCCCCTTGGAGAAGATGACAAAAGGGTTCACCCCACCTCTGTGTAGTTATGGTCTTTAAGGGAAGGGTTCAGGGAAATCAAAGATAATTAACTAATGTTAATAAATATTTGCCCCCCAGATGAAATGGAGATAAAGGACAATGTGCAATAGTACTCTTTCAAAAGGTACCCTAAGAGGCTTTGACCATAGGTCTCGCTGGTACCTGGGAGGAGACAGTTGGGAAACTTTACCGATCACAAAAGGGGTGTATTGGGACATTTTGGCCCAAAAAAAGGTTTCCCAAATTTTATTTAAGGTTTTCGATGCAGAAAAAGTCGGCCACGGCGGTCATGACCCTTTAAAAAAGTCTCTTGCATTGATTGGGAAAAATAAAATGAATTTGTCTGTTTCCCCCTGAATTTTTAAATTTTTATGACTTGTACAAAATACCTTTTATATATTCAAAATTTTTATAAAAGTTTTTTTCCTTTTTGGAAATTGATTTTGTTTAGGGAGCTTTTGGCAATTCTGAAGAGAAGGGCAATTCGTTGTAAATTTACAAGGAGTCCTTCGATATGTCTAAAGGCTTAAAGTCAGGGGAAAATCAAAGGATGGACAGTAGGGGAAGCCTGGGCTTTGGTCTGAGCCCTAGTCAAGACATTTATGGTATCGGACCTCTTCAAGGGGGGCTCCTTGGCGTGGTGAAGAGGCTCTTGGTCTGAGGAATTAGACCTATGGGTCTTCTTCCTCAGACCGAACCTAATTACCCCCCAATCTCCCCTCCCCTATCCCATCCTCCCCATCCTCCCCCCTTTTTCCTTTCCTCCTCCTCCTCCCCACCCCTCCCTTTTGCCCTTCCTCTTTTTGTCCTTTGGGATTTCTCCCACAGGCGCACTAGTTCCTAGGTAGGGGAAAGGATACCGGGGTCCATCCCATTCCGTTGAGGTTCTTAGCGGTGGCGTAGTTTGCCGTGGAATCTGGATCGCCTGGGGATGTCCCGATCCCTCTCCGGTATCCCGGAGTAGCTTTGGGTGTCTTTCGGGCGACGAGTGTATCTCTGGAAGCCACCTTTCGGATTCCGGGGGTGGTGGCCGAAGGAGGTATGCTTTGTGGTGGATATCCGGCCGCCCTCTCTTTTGTCCACCGAGGTAGCTCGGCAGATGTGAGGTTGCTATCCCGGATTGTTAGTTTACTAGCATGATGGGTAGGGTATGGCACGGGTTCCATGCTGCATCTGCGCTACTTGCGGTGCTGAGGTCCTCTTGGGCGTGGAGGGAGATTTCTGGCCCTTTCATTCCTCCTAGGAACTATCCCTCCCCGGTCCCCCCTTTTTTTATTCTTTTTTTTTATTTTTATTTTATTTCTTTCTTTTTTTTTTCTTAAAAACAAAAAGAAAGAAGTAACCTAACCATGGCAGCCCTAGTCCATGAACCTGGTACCCCCAGGCCCCTTCTTGATACCGCACCCCGTTCTGACCCCGCCTCGTCTTTGGACCACTCTTCAGACATTCCTCATGCCTCTGTACCTATTGCCGGTGCTGTTTCCTCACCCGTTTCAGGTACTGAGGCCTCGACTGACTCCTTTGATTTATCGGACCTTCGCTCTCCTCTGACTATGCTTCCGGCCTCTCCCTCTACGGTGCGGCAATTTTCAAATCGCCGACCCGTTCCACGTCGGACCAACTCTGGTCCCACGCCTAAACACCAACGACAATTACCTGCTGATGATACTTCTCCACCTTCTCGTTCTTCTCAGAAACGATCGACACGTCCTTCACTACCTTTCCACGCTCAGTTTCAGACTGAACAATGGACTAAATTGTTCACTTTACGACCAACTTCCTCTACTGCCTATCTTTCTGACCATAGTATTGGCAAGGCACTCCTACGCCATGTTGGTAAAGATATTTCTTTTCATGCTCTTAAGAGCGGTGCGCGCATCATTACCGTACAGAATGCTACCCAGGCTCATGAGCTCTCTCGTCTTTCCCATATCGATACTGTTCCTGTCACTCTTGAAAAAACATCATTCCCTCAATTCTTGTAGTGGTACCGTCATTCTGCCCCATACCATAGTTCAACAAAATTTCCAGACATGTGGCACTGACATTCTAGAACAGCTGGAACTCCAAGCCTCTTCAAGGGGGGCTCCTTGGCGTGGTGAAGAGGCTCTTGGTCTGAGGAATTAGCCCTGTCGGTCTTCTTCCTCAGACCGAACCTAATTACCCCCCATTCTCCCCTCCCCTATCCCATCCTCCCCCTTTTTCCATTCCTCCTCCTCCTCACCCCTCCCTTTTGCCCTTCCTCTTTTTGGCCTTCGGGATTTCTCCCACAGGCGTGCTAGTTCCTAGGTAGGGGAAAGGACACCGGGGTCCATCCCATTCCGTTGAGGTTCTTGGCGGTGGCGTAGTTTGCCGTGGAATCTGGATTGCCTGGGGATGTCCCGATCCCTCTCCGGTATCCCGGAGTAGCTTTGGGTGTCCTTTTTTGGGCACGGGTGTATCTCTGGAACCACCTTTCGGATTCCGGGGGTGGTGGCCGAAGGAGGTATGCTGTGGCGGATATCCGGGCCGCACTCTCTTTTTGTCCACCGGTAGCTCGGCAGATGTAGTTTGCTATCCCGGATGTGCTGTTTTACTGGCATGAAGGGTAGGTATGGCACGGTTCTCATGCTGCATCTGCGCTATCAAGCGGTGTTTGAGGTCTCTTGGCGCGGAGGGAGATTTCCCGTGCCCTTTCATTTCCTCCTGGGAACTATTCTCCCCCTCCCACCTTATTTTATTCTTTTTTTATTTTTATTTGTCTTTTCTCTTTCTTTTTTTTCTTGAAAAACAAAAAGCAAAGGAGTAACCTAACCATGGCAAGCCCTATCCAGAAACCATACCCCCCTACCCCCCGGGCCCCTTCTTGATAACCGCACCCCATTCTGACCCTGACTTGTGTTTAGACCCACTCTTGGAAACACTCCTGATGCCCCTGTACCTCTTGCTGGTGCTGTTTCCCTCACCCGCTTCAGGTACTGGGGCTTCGACCTGACTCCTTCGATTTGTCCTGAACTCCGCTCTCCTTTGACTATGCTTTCCGCTTCTCCTCTACGGTACGGCAATTTTCGAATCGCCCGCCCATTTCATGCCGACCAACTCCAGTCCTACTCCTAAAACGCCAACGTCAATCTCCTGATGATGCTCCTTCGTACCTTCCCATTCTATCTACTGTCGGAAAAGACCGACACGTCAAGCACTCCTCTCCACGCTCTGTATTTCAGCACCACTCAATGAGGACTATATCTTTACTTTAAGACCACTTCTCTTCTGCCTACCTTACTGACCATAGTATTGGCAAAGCGCATCCTGCTCATGTTGGCAGAGATATTTCATTCACGCTCTCAAGAGCGGTAATGCACATCGTCCACTGCCAGAATGCATATCCAAGCTCCATGATCTTTCCTCTCCTTTCGAATATAGAAACCTACTCTATCCTATTGAAAAACAATCTTCTTCTCAATTCTTGTAGTGGTACTGTCATTCTGCCCCATACCCATAGTCCAACAGAATTTCCATCCATGTGGCAATGACATTTTTGAACAGCTGGAACTCCAGGATCTCCCAATCCCAAAGTAGACACTTAGGTCCTTCCTGCCCGGGGGCGAGACGTTACCCTTGCAATGTGGCTCGTTTATCGGGGGTCTGGGCCGAGAACTCCCGGCATCTGTATATGCGCGGGACATCGGTTACAATTCGAAAGTGATACTACACACCGCAACAATGTAGAAATTGCTGGCGTTTTGTCACCCAGGCGAATATTGCAGATCTATGGCCGATGCCCAGTTCTAATACATCTTGCCAGTCAACTCTTCCAATCTTGCCTTAAATTTGTAATGAAGCTCACCTTCGTACTCCCCGCCGTTGCCCAGTCTACTTAAATGAATGTGAATATTTCGGTGCCTCAAAGAGGCGGAAGTCTCCCTTATGCTATGGCAGTTACTCATCTCCGCCTCCAGGGAGACTACCCGTGTTTCTTATTCTCGAGTTTCCAAACATCCCCCCTAACTTCTGGGGTCCCACTTCTGCTGCTCCCCCTGTTGTGACCCCTCCCATAGCCATTAACGGCATCTAATCCTTTTGCTGTCCTTGGTCTGACGTCCCGACTACAACTCAGTCTGTCTCATCACTTGCGTCCTTCCTCACAGCCCCCCATATCGCCAAGAACCTCGTAACGACAACCTAATACAATCGCCCCTCTACTCAGAAGTTCCAAAAAATCCACATTGCTCAAATCTTCGTTTGCCCCTTCCTCCCTCTTCCACCTCCTCACTTTACCTTTCCAGTCTCAGTAAACTTAGTTCTTCTTTCCCTCTCTCTGGCTCTATACAAAGTGTGGAGATTCACTCCCTCCTCCCGTACTATGCCCTTCCACCCCCGTCCCCTGCCCAAGTTTCTTCTCCCTTTCTGCCACCCTCCCAGGTTTCTCCCTCTTCTGCCCCCACTGCCCACACTTCATCTCCAGTCCCTTACACTTTTCCCTCCCCTCTACTAGGGTACAGTCCATTACTGTCCCCATCTTTTACTCACCCTCCTCTCCTATCTCCCAATATGGTCCCCATACATCTTTGAATTCAGAAACACTTGAAAGCCATTGCAGAGACTAAACTTCAATGGACACTGATTCACTTTCCTGTTCCTTCTCTCCCCTCTCCTCCATCTTCCGCACAACCCCATTCTCGCAACGCTCCGTTCCTTCGCTACTTAACATCTTCCAATGCCACCACACATTGACTTGTCTAACACCATCTAGTCCGTAGGTGCCTTTACCTACTAGATTCCTGATTTTTTCTTCATCCCAATCAATGGCCTATTTACAGTGGAAAATCCGCTGGCCTCGGGTAATCGGGTGAGCTACAGATGTTGCTTTCCAGTTTCCCCTTTTGGTGCTTTGCTTACAAGAACCAAAATTACACTCGGCTGTTTTCCAACCTATCTCAGGCTATAATTTATGTATTCTCGGATCCTTTCTCAGATGGGACCTTTAATGAAAGTGCCCTTCTTCTACCAATGAATCCACGTACTGTCAACTATTGTCATACCTCGCTGCATTACACTGCAAAAATAACCCGTATCCACTTGAATAAGTGGTTTACAATATTTCTTTATATCTCCTCCTTCTCGAGCATTTTCTATCCCGACATTGGCCTTTCTTGTTCATCCTTACCACCACCACTGTGTTTCTTTGCTGATTAATGCCCACCATTTTCCGTCTGGGGGGGGTCTGCATTGTGACTCACGTGGCATTCAAATGAGGCTTTTCTTGCCATCTCACCCCCTCCATGTTTTAAAATACGGAGGTACTCCCACCCCATTTTGATCCTCATACTCATACTCCTCCCACTTGCATCGATTATCAGTCTGCTCTTCCTCCCACTGCACTAGACTTCACCTGGTCTGTTCTAACCAGACTTACATGACAGCGAATCATTTTCCGATCATTCTTACTTCTCCTTCCCTATTCACACCACCTTTCGTAGCCCTCGCTGCAATTTGATCGGGCAAATTGGATTCTTTACTCACACATCAACTGCTTTAGTGAGGTTCCTTCTTCATCCTCCATTGATGAGCTCCTACACATCTCTCGACATCCAGTTTTAACCGCAGCTTCTCATTCTATAAAACCCCAAACCCAGGCAGGCAATCCTCAGAGTGCTGCCTTGGTGGTCTTCTGCTTGTGCTCGTGCATACGTTTGAAACGGCTGCATGGGGCAGGTACCGGTACAATAGAACCGCTGAGGACTTGTTGATTTTTTAAGAGTCAGAAGCGTGCGATCGCGTTCGCCGTGTCCATCCGTGAAGCTAAACGCACTTGTTGGCGAGACTATGTTTCCACCATCACCTCTGCTTCTTCTATGAGTGCAGTTCTGGGAAAAAAGTGAGGAAATAGATGGTAAATACTCTCCACTGACACGCTCCTGTTCTCTACGGTCAACTGGTATTGCATGTAGCAAACCCCGTTCGACTTCCAATTGAAACATTGGCACGCATCAGTCTCCGTGATTTCCCAGGGCACCATCTATGCCTCTCGTTTCTTTTCCTCAAGTCTGCCAGAGATTATACCCTTGGACCTTTTCTTCTCTCGAGATAGAATAGTATAATGTGCCTTTTAACACTTCAAGAACTGGAGGCAACGCTCCTCAGCTTGCCGATCATCGGCACTGGGCCTGACGACATTCATATCGTATGTTACAACATTCTACATCGTCAGCCCTTGTAGTCCTCTCACCACCTCTTCAATCTTATTTGGGCACAAGGAGTTCTCCCCAGCTGTGGAAATCTGCCACTGTTCTCCCCTTTCGCAAACCGGGTACTACAGGACATGATGCCTCCCACTTACTCGCCCCTTGCTCTTACTAGTGCAGTTTGCAAAGTGTGATGGAACGTCTCGTAAATCGACGTTTAATGTGGTATTATAGAGACACAACAGCAGTCTCTCCCTAGTCAATATGGGCTTTCGTAAGGGTCGTTCTACCATAGACCCCTTACAAACGCAAGATACGTATGTTCGTAATGTGCCTTTGCGAATAATCACTCAGTTATTGCCATATTTTTTGGACCTTGAGAAGGCATATGACACAACTTGGAGGTAAATATTTTGGGGGGGGGGGGGGGGGGGGGGGGGCCCCAGGCCCATTCCTTAGGCCTCCGAGGCAATCCCCACCATCCTTCCTTTATAAGAACTTTTTAACGAAAGACATTTCCGTGTTCGAGTAAATTTCTTTTCTCACCAGGACTTTTCGTCCAAGCTGAAGGTGTCCCACAGGGATGTGTTCTAAGCACAACACTTTTTTCTCCTTGCTATAAATGATTTTGCCTCTATTCTTCCACCCAATATTTGGTCATCACTCTATGTTTAAATGACTACGCTATGCTTGTGCAGGCGCTGACTGTCATCTTATTGCAGTTTCTCTCCAGCATGCGGTCGACCGTGGTTCCACTTGGGCCACACGCATGGGTTTTAAATTTTTCAAGTACCCAAACCCACCAACATTAACTATTCATAGACGCTCTGTTATCTCCCGATCATCCTTTGTATCTCTAGGCTTCTCCCTCCCGTATCCCCGAACGTGATACAGTCAGTTTCTAGGCTTTCTCTTTACCGTCGTTATCCTGGAAACCTCCAACATAACTCTCTCTGAAGGCAACTTGTCACAACCGGCTAAACCTTCTTATAACCCTTGCTCATCTTTCCTGGAGCTGATCGTTCCCGAACTCTGCTTCGCCTACACTCAGCCCTCGTTTTATATCGAAACTCATTATGGGACCATTTATTCCGTGGCCTCTCCTGCTACTCTCTCTACTAGCCTTAACTCTATCCATCACCAAGGAATACGTTTGTGCTTGGTGCTTTTCACTCTTCCCCTGTTGAGAGCCTCTATGCAGAAGCGAATGTTCCATCCTTGTCTGAATCGCCGTGAATGCCCATTGCCTTCGCTACTATGTACGCTCTCATGTTCTACACTACCTTCCTTTTAGAATGGTCACAATATTAGTATACATTCTTTATCCGTTGCCAGTCCCCTGTTTGCTCCGTCACCTTTTCTCTTCGCCTACTTCACCACGTCTTGTCTTCCTTTCAGTTACACCTTTATTATGTTTCATGTGGTCATCTTCACTTTTCCCTACCCCCATGGAAAGCTCCAGCTGTTCGGGTCTGTTCTTTCTCACTCCCTTGCTCGAAAGCTCAACTCCTACGGTGCTTTTCCCGCTCTCCTCTTTTTCTTGATCACTTCCCTCTCCATTCTCATGCTCACCCCGCTGTGTACACAGATGGCTTCTAAGTCTTCAGACCGGCGTTGGATTCGCAGCAGTGTTTCGGACAGCATCGTGCGGGACATTTAACTATCTTCATGCTAGCATTTTTACTGCTGAACTGTATGCCATTCTCAGCAACTTATTCGTATCGCATCTATGCCCTGTTCCATCATTTGTAGTATCTCAGAACTTCCCCTTAGTGCGCTACCAGCTATACGAAAATTTGATACATCTCATCCTCCTAGTTCTCCGAACCGAACTTGCTATACGCCGTTTCTCATACCAAACATAAAGTTAATTGATTTTTTGGTTGGGTCCCTGGTCTTGTGTCTAGTACAGGGCAATGACAGCAGACACAGCTGCGCGGTCAGCAGTACATGACCTACCAATTTCCCTATCGAGTTGGGGGGGGGGTTTTTTTTTTCCATTCTGGACTATTTTGCTGTAATAGCTACCCTCCAATTCGCACCCGTGGTCAACAACGTTGGTCAACTCTGCTCGGTAACAAACTTCATTCTATTAAACAGCATAGTTACAGGGCCGTCTTCTGTCATCAGTGCCGAGGTTTGGGGAGACCACTCTCGTCCCCCGCCTTCGCATTGGTCACACTCCGTCTAAGCTCATGGGTACTCATGGAGAGGCACCCTGTTCCTCTCTGTGAGCGTGTCCAAGTTCCATAACGATTAGCCACATTCTGTAGACTGCCCTCTCTATCAACGAGCCACGCAGAATTTAACCTCCAACGTCGTCCTTCGTTCTACTACTCCTCTCTTTACCTCCCTTCTTGCTGATGGACCCTCCTTTAAATCCTGACTCTCTCATTGACTTCCTTGACAACGACAGATTTACTCCACAAACTCTGATGATACTTTTCGGCACTCCCCTCAGCCCTTTCTATTCTTCTCATGCTGCCCTTTACCCTTCACACCATCCACTGCCCCGCTGTTTATCCGTACTCATATTTCTCATCCATCTCCTTTTGTTGCCCACCTGATGCCCTCGCTTCCTTCCTGCCCTGCAGCGCTGTAATAGCCTTGTGGCTTAGAGCGCTTCTTTTTGATTCTAATATAATAATAAAATGGAACTCCAAGATCTCCCAATCCTCAAGGTATTACACTACGTTCTTCCTGCCCATAGGGCGGAGACGATACCCTAACAATGTGGGCTCGTTTAAACTTTTGACAGCCGAGAACTCCCATCCTCAGTTTATATAGCATGGACATCGGTTACAAGTTTCGAAAGGTGATCCCTACACCACAACAGTGTAGAAATAGCTGCGATTTGGCCATCCAGCGAAATATTGCAATCTATCGCCCGAAATGCCCAGTCCTGTGTGCCGATGACCATTCTAATACTTCTTGCAATCGATCTCCCTCTGCCTTAACTGTCATGAGGCTCACACTTCATACCTCGCCGTTGCAGTTCTATTAAACGAGCGGGAAAACCCGTTACCTCAAAGAGACAGAAGTCTCCCTATGCCATGGCAGTTTCCATCTCCGCGCCCCAAGGGAGACCTCCACGTGTTTCAAAACGTCCCCCCACTCCTGTATCACCATCTTCGACAGACCCCAGACACCTCTGTGGTTACCTCTCCCATAATCACTTTCCTGTATCTAATCCTTTGCTGTCTCCTCGGTCTTCAGACGTCCCTACTTTAAGCATCAGTCTAAATCTCGCTTCTTCGCGGGGGGGGAGTTTCTCTCTCACAAGCCTCAGTATCGACGAGACCTCGTATCGAACACCGTCCTCCCTATCGTCCTCTCTACTTCTCAAAAGTCAAAAAAAGGTCCGTTAACACCTCCTACCCATCTTCCACCCTCCTCATTTTAACCCTCCCTGTCCTCTATTCGCCGGGTTCTTCCCCTCTCACTGGCTCAGTTACAAGTGTGAGGTTCACCCTCCCCGTACTGACCTCCTCCCCTGGTTCACCTCCAAAGTTTCTTCCTCTTCTGCCACCTCTCCAGGTTCTGCCTCTCTGTCCCTGCCACGCTTCTTCCATTTCCCTTCCACCCCCCCTTCCTCGCCCCCTACCTTGGTACAGTCCAAATACAGTGTCAATCTTTACTCATCCTCCCCTACCATTCCCAATATTGTCTCCCATACGAATCATCTCTGATTTCCGAAACATACTTGAAGCAATCTCTGAATATATTGCCAGAGAACCAACCATCAATGGACACTGATCCACCTTCCGCTCTTTCTCTCTCCTCTGCTCCATCTGCGCAACTCCTTTCTTCACAGCGCCGTTCCTTCGCTTGCTTGAACTTTTCCACTGCCTGTCCGCATGTGGATTTTTCTTAACCCTTCTAGTCCGAGGAACCCTTACCTGCGGATTTCAAGTATCTTTATCATTGCCAACATGGCCCTATTACAGTGGAATATACGCGGCCTCAGGGGTAATCGCCGCGGGAGCTTCAGATGTTACTCTCCCAGTTTCCCCTGTTGGTGTTTGCTTACAGGAACCATAATTAACACTCTGCTGTTATTTTCTCACATCCTCAGGCTATAATTTATTGTGTTCTTCAGATCCTTTTCTGATTGGGACCTTTAATTAAAGTGCCCTCTCTCGCGCACTGATATCCCATAACATCAGCATTTGTTCCATACTTCGCTGCATTACACAGCAGCCCGTATCCACTTACATAGGTGGTACACGCTCTGTTCTTTATTCTCCCCTCCTTCTCTGGCTTTATCTATTCCGTTTTTACCTTCCTTGTTTCTTCTTACCGCCACCGATTCTGTTACTTGTGATTTTAATGCCCACAATTTCCTGGGGGGGGTCTCACTGTGATTCCCGGAATTCAGTTAGAGGTTTTTTCTTGCCACCCCCCCCCCTCCATTTTTTTATTCAGGTATCACACCCCTTTTGACCCCGGGACTCATACCTCTCTTTAAAATCGATCTCTCAGTCTGCCTTCCCCCCCGTTTTAGATTTCATTTGGGTCTGTTTTTCCCGGGACACAGACAGTGATCATTTCCCAATCATTCTTACTCCCCTCATTTTCGCCACCTTTTCGTACCCACGCGGGGGCAATTTAATCGGGCAAATTTGGAAAAATTTTTACCACACCAAACGTTTTTAAAGAGGTTCCTTCTTCGTCCCATCGAAGTTTTTACACCTCTTCTCGTCCTCCCCTTTTTCCACCGCAGCTTCTCATTCTATACCCCAAACTTCGGGGAGGGATTTTCAGAAAACTGCCTTGGTGGTCTCCTCTTGTGCTCGTGCAGTAAATTTGAAACACGCTGCAGGGGGGAGGACCGGTACAAAGAAACCCCAAGCGACTCCCTTATTTTAAAAAAGAAGCGGCGATCGCTCGCCGGTCACCCCTGACGCTAAAAAAGCACTTGCTGGGGAGATTATTTTTCCACCATCACCTCTCTTTTTCCTCTATGAGTGCAGTCGGAAAAAAGTACGGAAAATAGTGGGAAATATTCTCCTGACCCGGCCCTGTTCGCGGGGTTCCGGTGTTGTATAGCAAAACCCCTAATGTTCCAATGAAATTGGCAACATCTGGTCCGTATTTCTCAGGGGCCCATCTATGCCCCCATTTCTTTTCCCCAAAGTCGCCGAGAGTTTTCACCCTTTTGGGCTTTTCTTCTTCAAGAAGAACAGTATAATGTCCTTTTTCCTTCAAGAACTGGAGGGAAAACTCCAGCTTTTCGATCATCGGGAGCTGGGCCCGACGACATTCATATTTGTATGCTACAAAATTTACATCATCAGCCCTTGCAGCCTTTATGCCTTTAAATCTTATTTGGGCACAAGGAGTTCTTCCACAACTGTGAAACCGCCATTGTTTTTCCCCCTTTTTCCGCAAACCAGGCACTACGGAATGAAAATCCCCTATCGTCCCATTGCTCTTACCCTGCAGTTTGCAAAGAATGGAAAGTCTATAAATAACGTTTATGTGGTATTTAGAGACACACAACAGTCCTCCATCGTCAAATGGCTTTTGTAAGGGACTTCTACCATAGCCCTCTTACTGCGTTTTGGTTTCGTATGTTCGTAAGCCTTTGGGGAATAACCATTTCAGTTATTGCCACTTTTTTTGCCTTGAGAAGGCATATGACACAATTTTGGAGGTAAAATTTTTTTTAAAGGCCCAACCCCACCCCTTTTAGGGCCTTCGAGGCAATCTACCACCCTTTCCCTTTAAGCCCTTTTTTAACTGACAGGCATTTCCGTTTTTGGGGTTTAAATAATGTGCTCCCCCCGGGGATTTTTTACCCCCAAGCTGAAGGGGGGCCCCCAGGGATTTTTTTCTGAACAACATTTTTTCCCTCCTTGCTATTAATGTTTTGGGCCTCTAGTTTTCCCCATAAAATTTTTTGGTCTTCACTCTATTTTTGTGATTTTCGCAAATTGCCGGGTGCAGGCGCTGACTGTCACCCCTTACATTTTCTCTCCCATGCAGTCGCCCGTTTTTCCCAAATTTGGGGGGCCCCCACACATTTTTTAAAATTTTCCAGCACTAAAACCCCCCAAAAATCACTTTCACTAGACCTCTGTCATCTCCGATCACCCTTTTTGTACCTCTATGGCTCCCCGTTTCCCTGAACGTGATACAGCAAGTTTCTGGGCCTCCTTTTTTGATCGTGGGTTTTATCCTGGAAACCTCACATTACCTCTCTGAAGGCAACTTGTAAACACCGGCTGAACCTTTTTAAAAAAACCCTTTTTTTCATTTTTTCGGGGGGGAAAGTTTGATCGTCGAACCCTCCTTCACCTACATTCCACCCTTTTTTTAATCGAAACGGGATTATGGTACCAGATCTATTCAGCGGAAATCTCCTGCTACCTCTCTACCCTTTAAAAACCCCATTCATCCCCAAAGGGAATATGTTTATCCTTGGTGCTTTTCGCTTTTTCCCCTGTCGAAAGCCTCAAATGCAGAAGTGAACGTTCCATCCTTATCCGATCGCCGGATCCAAATTGCCTGCCACTATGCCCCCTTTCCATTCAGATCTCCGCAATCCTTCCATTTAAGAATGGTCACTGATATTAGTAGACTTTCCCCTTTAAATTGTTCGCCCCCCCTGCTTATTTTCCTTTCCCTTCCCCTCCTTCGCCTTCTTTTCGCTCTTGTCTTCTTTTTCCAACTCCAATTTTCATTACTGTAGCATTTTCACTTTTTCCCTACCCCCCCGGGGAAAGTTCCAGCGGGTTCGAGTCTGTTCTTTTTTCCCTCCCTTGCTCAAAACCCCCAACTGTCAAAACTCTTTTTCCCCCCGCTCTCTTTTTCTTGCCCCTTTTCCCAACTCTCATTCTCATCCCTTTGGGCTGTGTACACAGAGGCCCTCTAAGTCTTCTGACGGCATAGATTCGCAGCAGTGTTTCCGGACAGTGTCGAAACAAGGGCATTTACTATCTTTGGGCTAGTTTTTTTACTGCTAAAATTATATGCCACCCTTTAAAAGCATTATCTTTTGAAAACTATCCCGGGGTCATCTTTTGGGGGGGGGGTCCCAGAGGGCCCTTTAAAGTGCTTACGGGCTATAAAAAAATTTGATACACCCACCCCTTAGCCCCTCCGTTTTCCCAACTTTGGCTACGCCCATCTTTACCAAGCTAAAGATTTTGTTTTTTTTTGGGGTCCCTGGTCAGTTGACGTACAGGGCAATGAACAGGCAGACACTGCTGCGCTCAGCAGTACATACCTACCATTTTCTTATAGAGGTATTCCATGTACGGACTTTTTTGCGGAATTCTTCCCCCCTTTTCCACCCGTTGGCAAAAACGTTGGTCTACTATCCCTCAGCAACAAACTTAAAATCAAATTAACCGAGTATAGGTTACGGGCCGTCTTTTTAAAATAAACCATGTCGGGGTTTTTGGGAAAACTACCTCCCCGCTTCGCTTTGGCCAACCTCTTAAAAAAATGATACTCATGGAGGGCCCCCTTGTTTCCTCCGGTGAAATTCCCAAAGTTTTCCATTATCAGTCACCCCCACATTCTTTTGGACTCCCCCATTTTTATAAACGAGCAGGGCAAAATTTTTACCTCTGTCTCGTTTTCCCGCCCGCGCTCCCTTTTTAAACCTTCCCCTTCCCGCTGTGGACCCCCCTTTTTCACCCGGGACTCTCCCCTTTGGGATTTTTTTGACAAGACGGGATTTGACTTCACAAATTCTGAAAATTTTTTCGGGCCCTTTCTACTTCAATCTCTTGCTACCCTCTACCCCCGTACAATCCCCGGGCCCCGCTGTTTTCTGAAACCCTGCTGACCCATCCCCCCTCCCTTCTCCCCATCCAATTCCCTTGTTTCCTTTCCCCAAACCCTAAAGCGCTGTATACCCCTTTGTGGTTTAAAGGCTTTTTTTTTGATTAAAATAATAAAAAAAAATAATCCTGTTTTTGGGGGTTCCCTGGTGTTGATTACAAACCCACTAGATGTTGCCAATAAAAATTGGCAATCATCTGGCCGTATTTCCCAGGGACTCCACAAAGCCCCTCATTTCTTTCCTCAAAGTCTGCCAAGAGTTAGCACCCTTGGACTTTTTTTTCTCTCAGAGAAAACAGTATAAGGGCCCTTTTTAAACACTTCAAAACTGGAGGAAACACTCTCAGCTGTCGATCATCGCAGCGGGGAAACCGACGACATTTATTTTTCTTATGCTACAACATTTACGTCACCCACCCCTTGCATACTTTTCCCGCCTTTACAATCTTTTTTGGTCAAAAGGGATTTTTCTTCCACAGCTGTGGAAATCCGCCATTGTTCCCCTTTCCCCGCAAACCAGGCACAAACCGGGAAATAAAAACCCCCCCTATCGTCCCTTTGCTTTTACCAGTGCATTTTAAAAAAGTAAGGGAAACGCCTAGAAAAATTAAGGGTTTAGTGTGGTTTTAGAGCACACAACAGTCTCCCCACTCGTCAATGGGGCTTTCGTAAGGGACGTTCAACCAAGACCCCTTTATACCTTGGAAAACTATTTTGTAATGCCTTTGCGAAAAAACCACTCAGTTAAAGCCATTTTTTTTTACCTTGGAAAGGCATATGACACAACTGGGGGTATAAAAATTTTAGCCCAACCCCACTCCTTGGGCCCTTCAAAGGCAATCTCCCCACCTTTCCCTTAAGAACTTTTTAACGACGGCCATTTCCGTGTTGGGGTTTTAAAAATGTGCTCCCCCGGTTTTTTATCCAAAGCTGAAGGTGTCCCCCAGGGATGTTTTTTTCTGAGCACAACACTTTTTCCCCCTTGCTTTTAAATGTTTTGGGCCTCTAGTCTTCCTCAAATATTTATCATCATTTTATGTTGATGGCTTCGCATTGCCTGTGAAAGCCCGACTGTCCCCTCATTAAAATTTTTCCTCCCCAACATGCAGTCGACCGTGTTTCCAATTGGGCCACCAAAACGGGGGTTTAAAAATTTTCCCCACACTAAAACACACCAAATCACTTAAACTAGACCCTGTCTCCCGATCTTTCCTTTTACCTCTATGGTTTTCCCGTACCCCAAAAACGTGTTTACAGTCAATTTTTCCGGGGGCCTCCTTTTTGATCGTAGGTTACCCCTGGAAACCCACATTACCTCTCTAAAAGGCCCAATTTTCCCACACCCGGGCCCCAAACCTTCTTAAAACCCTTGCTCATCTTTCAGGGGGACTAAATCGTCAAACCCCCTTTCGCCTACATTCCACCCTTATTTTACGAAACTTGTTATGGTGACCGATCTATTCACCCGGCATCTCCTTCCCAACTCTTTTCTACCCTTTAAACCCCCATTCATCACCAAGGATTTTTTTTATGCCTTGGGGGCTTTTCCCCTTTTCCCCCCTGTCGAGAGCCTCTATGCAGAAGCGAACTTTTTCCATCCTTATCCGATGGGCCGTAAATGCCCTTTCCCCTGCGCAAACTATGTACCTCTCATGATCTCCGAAACCCTTTTCCTTTTAAATAGAATGGTCACTGATATTAGTAGCCCACCCTTTATTTTTTTCGCCCCCCCCCTTTTTAAACTCCGTCCCTTCTCTTTTCCCTTCATTCGCCCCTTGCCCTTCTCTTCAACTACCCCCTTTTTCTATGACATGTACCACCCTTCACTTTTTTCCACCCCCCGGGGAAAAGTTCCAGCTTTTTTCCGAGTCTGTTCTTTCTCCCCCCCCTTTGGGCCCCGAAAGCCCAACTGTCAAAACCGGTCGTTTCCCCCACTCTTTTTTTCTTGCCCCACTTTCACTCCCCATTCTCATCCATTCCCGGGTTACACAGATGGCCCTAAGGCTTCGGGACGGCGTGGGAAATTCGCAGCAGTTTTTTCCGGGACAGCATCGTACGGGGGCATTTACTATTTTTTGGGCTAGTTTTTTTTTCCCTGTTTGAATTATATGCCATCCTTACACCCACTTATCCTATTGGCATCTACCCTGTGCCCATCATTTGGTTTTTCTAAGACTCCCTTAGTGCTTTACGGGCTATCCCAAAAATTTTGAACCCCCTCCCCCCTTAGTCCTTCGTATCCAACTTTGGCTACGCCCATTTTTACCAAGCATAAAAATTGTTTTTTTTGGGGTCCCGGTTCCATTTTGGGACTTTCAGGGCAATGAACAGGCAGACACTTTTTTCCCGGCGGGTCAGCAGTACATGACCTACCATTTTTCCTTATAGAGGAAATTCCTTTTTACGGACAAATTTTACTCAAATCTTCCCACCTTCACCCCCTTTTTGGGGAAACAACTTTTGGTCTACTATGCTCGGCAACAAATTTCAATCTTTTAAACCGGGGATGGTTACTGGCCGTCTTTTTATCACCATGCCCGAGGTTGGAATTTCCTCTCCCTTTTTCCACATTGGCCATACTCGTCTTCCCTCATGGATATCTCAGGAAAGGGGCTCTTCCTCCTCTCTGTGGGGAATTGCCAAGCTCCCATTATCAGTCAGCCACATTCTGTTGGACTGCCCACTTTATCAACAAGAAAGCAGAATTTACCTCTGTCGTCGTCTTCGTTTCGCTGCTCTCCTTTCCCTTTCCCCTTCTCCTGATGGACCCCCCCCTTTCCCATCTGGACTCTCTCTTTGACTTTTGACAACAACTGACTTATTTCACAAATTCTGAAAACCTTTCCCACCCTTTCTACTTCAATCTCTTGTTTCCCCTTTTAAACCCCCGTACTATCCCCTCCCCCCCCTGTTTTCGGGTTAACCTCTGATCACCCCCCCCCTCCCTCCTGCCACCCAAATTTCCCCTTTGTTTCCCTTTCCCCTACCCGGCAGCGCTGTAAAACCCCTTGGGGCTTAGTGCTTTTTTTTTGATTATAATAAAAAATATGGTATGGGAGGTGTACCCTTCACTTTCATCTAACAAGTGAACCGGTAACCCTACTTCCTCGCTTTCGAGAGAAAGCATCACTTTTTTTTAATCCCACATGAATACCCGCGAGACTTTGCCCTCATATGAATTTTCCCCGGGGCCTTCTCTGACTCTACAGGAAGAGGATCTGAAACACTTATATCCATCTTTGGTGATGAAAGGTCAACCCCCATAAGGAAGAAAGGCCCCTTTTACATTACCAATTTGAGGGTGCAAGAAGTAAATTGGGAGCTAGTAGGGCTTCAGCCCAAACCTGTAAACCCATTTAGACCTAATTAACAAGGGATGGTGGGAAAAATTTGCGTACGGCCCAAGAGTCTGAAAGTATACCCGGGGAAAATAAATTTTTTTAAAGGGTTAGGGAACAGTTTTATCAAAAAATGACTATACATGGGGCACCAGGTCTGGGAAAAATGGTAGATAAACTAAGTCCATTAACTTTTTCCTGAACAAAAAGGGTGCGGGGGTCATTACAGTCTTTAAAACATTTTCCCCAACTTTTTGGCCCTTTCCCTTAGAAGGACAATCTGGACGTTTTTTTGTCCCTTAAAAAACCACACAAATGACAAACAAGAATAAAAGAATTCATTTTACTTTCCACTAGAGGCTTTAATTTTTTAAAGGGTCTGATAAACCCCTTTGCCTTGGGGTTTTCGATCCCTTTATTTTTAAATGGGAATTTGAGCCTCAGCATACAGGCCCAGCAGCCTCAAAATTTCCCTCAGTTTTAACCCGGGTTTTGTTCTCTGAAAAAATTTCGTACCCTGTTTGGGGAAAGAGCTTTCAGGAACTGGTCAGCAACCATGAAGTCTCTAAAGATTCATAACTGCGATCAATTCCTGAACTCCCTATCCAAAAGTCGAACAAACGAAAGAGTTTTTACCTGAAACCCTGCTGAAAGTTTTTGGCCAAGTTTTTAAGGTGCTACCGAAATCTTTCCTGTAAAAATTTTTGGGGTTTTTTTTGATATGTTTTAAGGATTGGGGTTTCTTCAGTGGGTTTATAATTGCATTTGATACCTGCAAACAAACTTGCATAGAATTCAAAGCGTCCCAGAAAATAACATCCTAACCCTGGTAGCCCGGTGTCAGCGGGCCCATTCACAGGGGGTAGGGGGTTTTTTTAAACCTGATAATGTAAAATTTTATTTTCCCCCCCCCTTTTGGGGTGAAGGAAGGTAAATTTAGGTTTTGGGAAATATGTGTACAGCTGCACGTTTTTTTCCCTTTTCCCTTTCATCTAATTCGTTGTAAAAAAATTTTTTCCTTTTTATTCTCTAATTCAAGGCAGCTTTTTCAAGCTCCCGTTTCCTTTGCTCTTTCCCCCCAATTTCCCTTTTAAATTTTAAAACTTGTTTTTCCCACGACTCTACTCCTCCTCACGATAAAGTCTATCACACCCCTTTTTTGGGGTCTTCCCCCCTTTCTAACGTCTTTTTTGGTTTTCCCTCTAAAATTCTCTCTCTCTCCTTTTTTTCTTCTTTTTTCTTTTTCCCCTTTTTTTCTTCTCTCTCAATTTTTTCCGGGATCTTAGCACTAATGAAAGATTCTTTTTTTTTCCCTGTTTTTCCCTAATTTACTTCCACGTTAAACCAAAACGGGTTTTTTCCTCCATGCTTGCAAAATAATTTAAAAACAAACCCAGGGGAAATGAAACGGGTTTTTAAAAAAAAACGGGGGGGTTCAATTCCTCCTCCACTAAAAACTTAAATAAACCAGGGGGCCGATCCCTCCCTTCAATTAAAAATATGATTAATAAAAACGTAGGGTTCTATGGGGCCTCCGAGAAAACCCAGAAAAGTAAAAAGGGCCCCTTTACCATCCAATCTTCTCCCCAAAAAAAATTTAAAGAGTGCCCCTAGGGACATTTTTCCCTTGATACAAAAAAAGAGCTAAATTTAAAAAAATTTGGTCACTGGAAAATTCTCGGGTCCCAGAGTCTAATCCTCCAAAGTGTTTCAAAGCTCACAAAAAAATTAGGTGGCAGAATTAAAATATATCCTCCTGTTTTGGACTTACAATAAATTGGAATAAAAATCCCAAATCTTTTAAATACCTGAAACTGTATCCACCATGGAGAATATTACTCAAAGGCCGGTGGGAACCGTCTGTGGTATGCGGCGGAAAATTTCCCAAAGGTAGATTCGAGATGGAGTTGAATCTTTATTCAGTAGAGTTGGGTCCTGGGAAGGTCGTCACTTGTGAAGGCTTACTCAGCTCTGTAAAAACTTTAGACAGTATTAAACCCAAAGGGTGGGTCCTCCTTTAGGGAAAAAAAAAGAATAGAAAACGAAAAAATTAACATAGATAAACACCCTTTTCAATTTTTTTAAAGCAAACATAAAACAATAAAAAAAAGAAAAGGTACATCCTATTTGAAAGAAAAATGAAAAAATGAAAAAGAAAAAAAATAACATTTGAAAATCAAAGCTAATTATATATTTGGGGGGTCTGGGGTTTGGTTTACACCTGGTTTTCTGAAATCTTAGCCGTTGCTGATGGGGGGGGGGGCAGGTGTTGGTGACCACCATCGGCTTTGTTCTTCACAGAGTACGCCGTGAGTATTCTATCCCCCATGACAGGAAAACAGGGTTTTTTACCGCTGCAAGATGTGGGGGTTTCGTCCCCGGAATTTCATACAGGGGCACCAAAGGGAAAAAAAAAAAAAAATTTCCAAAAAGGGACGTTTCCCTAGGACTTAATCCGCCTCCACATTTTGCTTGTTGATTGGCAGGGGACCCTCTCCGTCATTCAAGAGTATTTCTGGGGGCTTGAAATCTTGTGATTACTGTTTTGGGCCCCAAACCCCACACATCACCTTTTTGGGGGGGGGAAAGGGGGGGGGGAAGGTATACTGGGGGGTAGACTGACACTACTTTAAAAAAAAGCAGCCCCAGTCAAACAAACACTTTTGGGGTGGGGGGAAAAAAGGGGGGAATAGTGGGGGGGTTTTACTTACCCCACCCTTTAAAAAGTAGCCGGCAATGAAACTGTTTTTTAAATATATACCCATACTCCCTTGCTATTCCTATCTATTGAACTTTTTCCCCCACACTACCCGTACTGGATTATTGAGGTTTCTAGCACAGTGACAACTATACTGGTTAGTGAAGGCTAGCACAGGGGACAAATAAAACGATTAAAGAATGCTATACTGTGACAGCTATTTCTGGATTTTTCCCAGGTGCTTGCAATTTTCAACTATATTGATTTTCTGAGGTTTCTAGAACGGGGATTACTATCATGGATTACTGAGGTTCTAATAAAATTGGGCTACTAAAACTGGGTTATTGAGGTGCTTTCCCCCATTTACTACTATCTGGATTCTGATTGTTTTCTTAGTGACTGATTTATTGGATTACTGATGTTTCTTGCACAGTGACAACTATAATATAATTTCCAGGTACTAGCCAGTGACTACTATAACTGGATTACTGGGGTCTAGCAAAAGTGGGCTACTATACTAGATTAAAATTTGTTTTTCAGCACAAAGCTCCTACAAAGGATTAAAGATGGGACGGCACAGTAACTTAAAAACTGGATTACTGATTTGCTACACAAATTTACTACTACACTGAAATTTTAAACCTCCCCAAAAGCAAAGTCCCTGAAATAGGGGGAAAGGGGACAGAAAACCACAGACAGAGTATAGGCAAAGGGGGCCAAAGACTTTCAAACCTCACTCAAGGAAAAGATTCTTTGGGGGGATATAAAAACCGAGCATGTCTCCGGAAAACAAACCTCATCAGATAACTTCTTCAGCATAGGGGGGCCCCGGCAAACCTGAAACAAACAAATTCCCATACCTATTAAGGAAACGTGTATGTCAGAGGCCCCTACTGGAGTAAAAGCAGCACCTGTTTGGAACCCGCACGATAAAGCAAAGTCAAGAAAATAGAGGAAAATACAAAGGGTTTTCAAAAAAGGTTTTTTTCCAGACAAGGGAATGCCTATGAAAAAAGATTAAAGGGGAAAACGGCCTGACGACAAATGGGACAGGAAAGGGAGGGAGACTTTATAACGACAAATAAAATACTGCGTGGAAAAGAAAAAGGTGGACAAGGACAGGATGTTTTCCAGGGAGGGGAAAACAGAAACAAGAGGCCACAATTGGGAATTGAAGACACAAATGATCAAGAAAATATTAAAGGGAAATATTTCTTTTAGTCCCTAGATTTTTAAGGGAGTGGAATAGCCTTTGAAAATGACGTAGTGGAGGCAGGGAACCATACACATTTTTAAAACAGGGTTTTATAAAGCTCCCTGGAGCCCGGGGGTAGAAAAGGGCCTAGTAGCAACCGGGGAAGAGCGGGGCCAGGAACTGGACTCGAAACCCCGCAAAACCCCAATAGGTGAGTACTGGGAAAACTGAGGGGCTAAAACATTGACTACTCTTCTGGATTTCTGAGGTACTGCCACATGCTACTGTACTTGGGTTACGAGGTGCAAGCACTTTACTACTAAACTGGATTTCGAAAATCTAGCACAGTGACTACTAAAAATCGGTTTTCTGAAGTCTAGCATAGTGGGGAACCATAATGAGTTACTGATTGCTTTCACAGTGGGCTTTCTATACTGGATTACTGAAGTGCTTGCACAAATGACTACTATACTGGGTTACTGAGGTGCTTGCACAATGAAATTATATTGGATTTCTGAGGTTTCCCAAACACAGCGACTTTTTATATGGAGTACTTACGTTTCTAAACTTTATTTACAACGCTGGGTTTTCTTTAGGTTCTATTTAAAAAGACAACTAAAACTGGGTTACTTAGGTCACACAGTGATTACTAAAACTGGGTTACTGAGGTGTTAGCACAGTGGAAATACTATACTGAACTACTGAGGGGGCTAGGAAATTTACACATACTGAATTACTGAGGTCCCATGACGTGGGCTACTATACTGAATTACTGGGCGGTGGGACAATTTCACTTGTTTTTTACTGTTCTTTTCGCTGAACACAGTTTGGGGGCCGATGAAGGTAGCGAAAGGGAGCATGATAAAAGGGGTGGACTAGTTTTGGGTTTAATTTAAAAGGAAATGAGGGACAAATGGCCGTTGAGGGGGAAAAAAAACCGCAAGCCAGTCCGTGGGGGGGGAACACTTGTCCTTTTTCAAGCCGGTCGGGCCCGGGGGTGAAATTTGAATGGGGCTCAGGCCCCCCCACTGAAACCTGGGGGAGCCTACAGAGGGGACACTTAAAAAAGCCGCAAATTAAGAAATAGTTTTTAACAGACGGCATAGGGTGTCTGTTTTTGACAGTACGGCTGTCTACATTGCTCGGCCACGCACCCGCGTCGTCCCCGACGTATAATACGGTGGGCCCTTTGGATAAAGGAATTACCCAAAACTAGCTACCCCCCGAAAAGGGGCTGGCTTTCGCTCACTTGAAACAAAAAATGGGCATAAAATGCAACAGGCAAAAAAAAAAAAACTCCCATCCAGAGGAAGAGAAAACGGCTTTGGGCCCCACTGTTTTATTGAAAGGGGAGATCCGGAGACGTCAGCACTGGAACTTTAAAAAATTCTATAACAGGGGTTTTAGGGGTGAAAATCCGGGGACCACTTTGTCCCACAAAAGTTTTTTGGCACCCCACAACTTTTCAAACAAAGACTGACAGTAGCATTTCCTAAGGTTGACAAATTTACTCAGTGGGCAGCACTGCCCTGACCGAATACAGGTTTTTTAAAAAAAAAAAAAACTGGGTGCAAAATAACTACAATAAAACTATAAACCATTGAATTCATTATACTCCCGGGTACCCTTCTAAAAGTTTTTTTTTTTTTTTATTAAACACTGGCCGATTTCCCCCCCAAGGCAGGGGGCCTGAAAAAAAAAAACTTTAACCCATAAATTTACTCCATCCCCTGCTTGCCAGAAAAGTGCTTTTCACTATATTTTTTTTTGCTGCAACATTAACACCCCTCCTTCAAGTGCAGGGACTTCACCTTTCCCCTTCCCCGGGCCCCAAGGCCCGGCCTGGGCCCTTTTTCCCCCGAACCCTTTCATGTTACTTTTTCTCACACTCCAAAAAGCCCCCTCCCAAATATTAAAAAACCCTTTTTCTCCATTTACCCAAACAAACACGCTCACGGGATGGGCCCGCTGGGAAATCCCCAAACCCCCCCCGCACACCCAAAAACCCTTTTTTATAATTTTCCCCCACCCTCCAACCCTTTTTTAGGCCCACCCCCTACCCTGCCTTCCCTTTCCCCTACAGACTGGGTACACTCTTTTAAGTCACCTGTTTTGCTCCATTCTCTCTACATGTCCCCAACCACCTCAACAACCCTTTCCCCGCCCCCTGGGACAACAGTTTTTTTGGGAATCCCGCCCCCTCCTCCTAACTTTCCCAAAATAAAAAAAATTTTCTACATTAAATTCAAAACTGGCCCCATTGCCCTCAGGCATGACATCTCCACTGCCTCCAGCCCTTTTCCTCGCTGCAACCTTATCACCCATGCTTCACCCCAAAAGAGCATTGGTAAAAAAATATAAAATCCCCTAAAAATTCCACTCTTTGCCTTTCCCAAGGGCAAAGTTCTTTGTCCCCCACAGACCCTTCCAAGGGGCAAAACCCCTTTACCCTTTTTTTCCCCCATCAAATTTTTTGTTTTACCTCATCTTTTTATAAAACCCTCCGCTGACACGCCCCCTCCCCAAAAATCGAATGCATTCCCCTCCTCCAAACTCCCCCTCCCTCCAATCCCGATTTCCAATCTTTTATTTTAACCTTATCCTCAAAACTTACTTTTTTCCTGTATTCAATTTTTTTTTCTTCTTTTGCCCCACCCTACCAAATTCCAAATTCCCTAATCTCTGCAAATTCCTTTTTTCAGGGAAACTCCCTAGAGCACAGTGTCATCAGCAAAGAGCAACCCGTGACAACTCCCCCTTTTTGTGTGATTCTTTTTTCTTTTTAAAATCCACGCCCCTTGGCCCAAAAACCCCCGCAAATTTAAATTTCTTACAACCCCCTCTAAAAAATAAAATTAAACAACCACGGTGACATCACACACCCCTTTTCCCAAGGGGCCAAATTTTTCTGGAAAAAAAATTTCCCCCTTTTTCCCACATCCCCTAACTATCCTCATAAAAAAATCTTTACTGCTTTTAGTAACCTACCTCCTACACCATACAAACCCGCAACATCTGCCACATTTCCCCCCTATCCACCCTCATACGGGCCTTTTTCCCCAAAACCATAAAAAGCCAAAAGACCTCTTTAGGGTTATCTAAACACTGTTTCCCCTTATATGTTTCCCCGTAAACACCTGTCCCCACACCCCCTACCTTTTTTTTTAAAACCCCCCTTGTTCATCCCGCTATCCTATTTTCCCGTCTTAAATCTTAATTTTTTCCAAAAATAACCCCGACCATACACTTTACCCGGTAAAACTCAACAGACTTATCCCCCTATAATTTTGCACTCTCTTTTGTCCCCTTTGGGCCCTTTATACAAAGGAACAAAGGGATGCTCTCTGCCCAATTTTCCCCAGGTGCCTTAACCCCCTTCCCCTACATTTATTAAATAATTGCCCAACCACTCCAAAAATATTCCCCCCCCCTGCTTTTAAAAATTTCTATCTTTATCCCTTTAATCCGGCTTCCTTTCCCCCCCCCATTTTTCCTACTCTGCCTCACAACTTCCCCCCCACTCACCCAAATGGCCTTCCCACTCCTACAAGAAGTTATTCCCCCTTTTTCCCATACACGAAATCACAGCTTCCCTATCTTCATTCCCAAAATTTTTAAAAATTCCTGAAAAATTTCCCCCCAACATTCCCCAAAAACCTCTAACTCTCCATTTAATAACTCTCCTCTCCTAAATTTTTTAAATGACAAATCCAAATTTTTTTTCTTAGGGTTCCTTAACTTTTTAACCCCAATCCCAAAAATTTTTCTTATTTTCAACAAAAAATTTTTGATAACATCTCAAACCCCCTTCTCTCATTTGTTCCCCTTTTTAAAATTGCTTCACCACTCTCTTAACCTTCTTTTTTTTTTTTCCATAACCTTCCCCCTTGCCCTACTTTTGCTTTGTAAAAAAATTCTCATATGCCCAACTTTTTCTCCCTTACCTACTCTTTACAAACATCATTCCACCCAAACGCTCCCTCCCCCCCCCTCCAGCACCCACTTTTTCCCGTAACCACAAACTTCTGCTGAAAAAACTGTAACAAACATTTTTAAACCACCCCAACCTCTTTTACCCCCCTTGCCTAAGCTCCATTAAACCCATTCTATCCTCCCAATTTCTGTTTATATCTTTCCCAAAATTCCTCCTCTTTTAGGGTTTTTAAAAACCCTTTAAACCCCTCTCTTCCCTAAAGCTTTTATTTTCCTTTTATCCCCCTCACCTTTTAACTCTCAGTGTAACTACAACTAGAAAATGAACTGATATTCTGTAGCCTCTCTAAAAACATGTACATCCTGAAATCTAAATCAACAGTTTTTTTATCTACCAATACATTTAAACCAACCCAAAATACTTCATTTTCCCCTACAATCATATCTTTTATACTTAATTTTTCCCTTTTTTCCCTTAAAAAATGGGATTACCAAAAACTAAACCCCTTTCTATACAAAGTTTAATTTAAAAGGGGCCCCCCTTACTTTTCACCCGGAACCCCAAAATTACCTACCCAAAAAACCCCTCTAAAAGTTTTTCCTACTTTTAGCATTCAGGTCCCCCACCTAAGTTACTCCCCTCACCCTTTTTCAAAGGGGTTTCCCATACATTCACTTACCCTCCCCAAAATCCCCCTCCCTCTACATTCCTCTTCTTTCCCGGGGCAACACGCTTATTATTACCCACTTTTTGCATCCAACCTTTACTTTTTAAACCACATAAAATTTTTGAATTTACACATTCAATTCCCCTTTTCCCCCCTTCCATAAATGATCCTTCAAAATTACGGGTTTCCCCTTCCTTTGCTCTAAATCTCTCAGATAAATCCCAAAATTTTAAATTTCCCTTTTTTTTCCCCCCCACCGAAACTCCTTTTTCTCCCCCTTTAGCTTTTTTTCGCTTGGGGCCCGGGCAAAACCAGGAAAAAAAACACTTTAAAAAAAAGAAATATTGATCCTACATTAGGAAAATGAAAATGAAAAATTTTAAATGATAACTGAATTCAACGCTAAAAATAAAACTTGGGTGTCTGGGGTTTGGGGACAAATGCATTTTTTGAAATCGTTGGGCCCCTTGCCCCATGATGTGGGGGGGGGGTCGCAGGTGTTGATGACAACCCACTGGCTCATTCTTCACAGAATAAACCATGAGTATTTTAACCCGAAGACAGGAAAGCGGTTCTTTACCACTGCAAATGATTAGGGGTTTCGTCCTAAAAATTTCATACAGGTGCACAGGTAATTAAAAACCAAAAAGGGGAAGTCTCAGGACGTTTTGTCCATCTCCCCTCTTTTTTTTTTCTCGTTTATTGGCAGGACCTTCCCTGTCATCCCCCAAACTTGGGGAAAGATAACAGGTTTTCCTACTGCTTTTAAAAAATACTCCATGAAAAGTACAAAACCTAAAAGATGTGGGGGATTATTACAACAGTTTAACTTAGAGGAAACTGAAAGGCTAAGTTTTTTATTGGTCAAAAAATAAAGCCCTTTTAACCAAAAAAATCCACTAGAAAAAAAGGCAAAGGGATTTCTTTCAGTAGGCTGGGAGCTGTGATCGTGAATTTTGTTTGGACTGGACCCCACAAAACCCAAACCCTTTCCGGGGGGGGGGAAGAAGGAGGGGGAAGGGGTAGCGAGAGCTAGACTGGGCCCTACCCTTTAAAAAGTAGCCGGGGAGTCCCCCAAATATCACTTTTGGGGGGGGGGAAAAAGGCGGGAAAAGCGGGAGCTTGACTTAAACCCCACCCTTTAAAAAGTAGCCAGCAAAAAACTATTTTTTTACTATATACTCCCTTGCTACTAACTTTTTGAAATTTTTCCCCCACAGGGCCCCTCCTCTTCACATCCACCCACCCACCCACTCCCAACACTTCACTCCCCCCACCAAAAATCTCCAACAAGAAAAATTTTTACTCATAAAACCCCCAATTTTTTCATTTTAACTATTTCATCAGAAAATCAAACCCCTTTCACCCCTAGAAAAAACATTCACCCAAAACTTTCAAATTTTTTGTGTAAAAAGAAAAAATTTTTTTTTGCATTCCCTAAGCCACTTACAACCTTTACAAAACTATTCAAACCCTAAAATTCCCTTGTCCCCAATTCAACAAAAAAAATACAAATTTTTTCCCCTTTTTTTTCCCACTCAAGAGCCACAAACAAACCCCAAAAACACCAACCCCCACAGCCCCTAACAACCCAAACTTTTAAAACCCCTTTTTCGAAACTTTAGTTCAAAAACAACACCCCCAACAACCCACAACTTAAACCCTTTTCGGGATCTCTAGTTTCCAAAAATATTCACAACCTTTTTAGGTAAGACACATATGCAAAAGTTTTGGGATCTTTATTTCAAACTTTGGGCCCACACGTAGGCTTTATCAGTCGAGTACAGAAAAGTTGATTTTGAAAACAGAAGTGTTTTTATTTTTTTTGGTTATGTTTATCTTGGTGCTTTTCGCTCTTCCCCTGTCGAGAGCCTCTAATGCAGAAGCGAACGTTCCATCCTTTATCCGATCGCCGTGATGCCCATTGCCTGCCTACTAATGTACGCTCTCATGATCCCGCAACTTCCATTTATAAATGGTCACTGATATTAGTGACTTTCCCTTTATTTTGTTCGCCACCCCTGTTTACTCCGTCCCTTCTCTCTTCACCTTCATTCGCTCTTGTTTTCTCTTCAACTACCACCTTTCTATGTACATGTAGCTTTCTCACTTTCCCTACCCCCCTGGGAAGTTCCAGCTGTTCGAGTCTGTTCTTTCTCCCTCCCTTGCTCGAAAGCCCAACTGTCTACGTCGCTTCCCACTCTCTTTTTCTTGACCACTTTACTCTAAATTCTCATGCCATTGCTGTGTACACAGATGGTCAAAGGCTTCTGACGGCGTAGGATTTGGAGCAGTGTTTCCGGACAGCATCGTACAAGGGCATTTACTACTTCGGCTAGTATTTTTACTGCTGAATTATATGCCACCTTAACAGCACTTACCGTATTGCATCTATGCCTGTGTCATCATTTGTGGTTGTCTCAGACTCCCTAAGTGCTTTACAGGCAAATACAAAATTTGATACACCTCACCCCTTAGTCCTTCGTATCCAACTTTGGCTACGCCGCATCTTTACCAAGCTAAAAGATATTGTTTTTTGTTGGGTCCCTGGTCATGTTGACGTACAGGGCAATGAACAGGCAGACACTGCTGCGCGGTCAGCAGTACATGACCTACCAGTTTCTTATAGAGGTATTCCATTTACGGACTATTTTACTGCAATATCTTCCCACCTTCACCCCGTTGGCAACAACGTTGGTTACTATGCTCGGCAACAAACTTCAATCTATTCAACCGAGTATAGGTTACTGGCCGTCTTCTTATCACCAGTGTCGAGGTTTGGGAGACACTCTCTCCCGTCTTCACATTGGCCATACTCGTCTTACCATGGATATCTCATGGAGAGGCGCTTGCTCCTCTCTGTGAGAATTGCCAAGCTCCATTATCAGTCAGCCACATTCTGTTGGACTGCCCACTTTATCAACAAGCACGCAGAATTTACCTCTGTCGTCGTCTTCGCTTCGCTGCTCTCTCTTTACCTTTCCCTTCTCGCTGAGGACCCACCTTTCATCTGGACTCTCTCATTGACTTTTTGACAACAACTGACTTACTTCACAAATTCTGATACCTTCAGCCCTTTCTCCTTCAATCTCTTGCTTCCCTTTACCCCCGTACTATCCCCTGCCCGCTGTTTTCTGTAACCTGCTGATCATCCCCCCTCCCTCCTGCCATCCAATTCCCTTGCTTCCTTCCCTACCCTGCAGCGCTGTATAGCCCTTGTGGGTTAGTGCTTCTTTTTGATTATAATAATAATATGGTATCGGGGGGTGATATCTTCACTTTCATCTAACAAGTGAACCGGTAATCCTACTTCCTCGCTTTCGAGAGTAGCATCACTGGTTTTTTTAATCCCACATGAATATCGCGAGACATTGTCTCATATGAACTTTCGAGGCCTTCTCTGACTCTACAGGAAGAGGATCTGAAACACTTATACCCAAACTTTGGTGATGAAAAGGTCAACCTCAGAAGGAAGAAAGGCACCTTTTACTTTAAACCTAATAGTATGGGGGCAAGAAGTGATGGGAGCTAGTATGGCTTCAGCCCAAACCCTGTGAACCATTTAGACCTAATGTAACAACGGATGGTAGGAAAAGTGTCTGTACGGCCCAAGTAGTCTGAAAGTAAGCAGAGGAAGAGTTTCTTTAAGGTTAGGGAACACTTATCAAAATGACTATACATGTGCATCCAGTGCTCGAAAAATGGTAGATACACTAAGTCCATTAACTGTTCCTGAACAGAAGGTTGGCTTGGTCATTACAGTCTTTAAAACATCTTCCAACTTTTTGGACCTTCTTAAAAGGGGACAATCTGGACGTTTTGTCCCTTAACACCACACAAATGACAAACAAGAATAAAAGAAGTCATTTTACTTTCCACTAGAGGTTTTTAATTTCTTAAGGTCTGATGAACCCCTTGCCCTTAGGGTTCGATCCCTTTAGGTCTTATAGGAATTGTGAGCCTCAGCATACAGGTCAGCAGCCTCGCAACTTCCTCAGTTTTAAATCAGTTATGTTCTCTGAAGAATGTTCGTATCTGATGGGGAAAGACTGTCAGGAAACGGGTCAGCAACCATGAAGTCTCTAAGAGATTCATAACTGCGATCAATTCCTGAACTCTCTACCCAAAAGTCGAACAAACGAAAGAGTGTTACCTGTAACTGCTGAATTTTCTGGCCAAGCTTTAAGGTGGCATACCTGAAATCTTTCCTGTAAGAATTAGTGGTTTTTTGATATGCTTTAAGGATTGCGTTCTTCAGTAGGTTATAATTGCATTTGATATCCTGCGACAAACTTGCATAGATATTCAAAGCTGTACCAGAAAATAACATTCCTAACCTGGTAGCCCAGGTGTCAGCAGGCCATTCACAGAGGGTAGTGGTATTTTCAAACCTGATAATGTAAGAAGTTATGTCTTCCCCCTGTGTGAAGGAAGGTAAATTAGGTGTTGGAATATGTGTACTAGCTGCACGTTGTTCCATTATTCCTTCATCTAATTGCTGTTGTGAAAAAGTTTTCTTTTTATTCTCTAATTCAAGGCGAGCTTGTTCAAGCTCCCGATCCTTTGCTCTTTCCTCAAGTTCTCTTAATTTAACTTGTTCTTCACGTACTCTAGCTCTCTCCTCACGATCAAGTCTATCACACTCCTTTTTGTCTTCTCCCTTTCTAACTGTCTTTCTTGGATTTCTCTCTCAATTCTCTCTCTCTCCTTTTTCTCTTCTCTTTCTCTTTCTGTCTTTCTTCTCTCTCAATTCTTTCCTGGATCTTAGCACTAATGAAAGATTCTAAATTTTTCCCTGTTATTCCTAACTTACTTCCAGCGTTCATCCAAAACTGGTATTCCTCCATGCTTGCAAGAATAACTTAAACTATCAGGGGAAATGAAACGGGTAAATTTAAAAAAAACGAGGGTTTCAATTCCTGCTCCACTCAAACTGTAAATAAACCAGAGGGCTCGATCCCTGCTTCAATTAAACAATATGTATTAATGAAAACGTAGGGTTCTATGCCGGCTCCGAGCAAACAGTAAGTAGAAAAGGGGTCCCTTGACCATCCAATCTTCTCACCAAGAAATCAAGAGTGTCCTATGACAGTTCCCTTGAATACAATAAAGACTCAAAGAAACAAATTGTCACTGGAAAATTCTCGGGTCCCTAGAGTCTAATCCTCCAAAGTTTTTCAAGCTCACACAAAATTAGGTGGGAGAATTAAATATTATACCTGCCCGTCTTGACTTACAATAAAAATTTAGACTATAACAATCACCAAATCTTTTTAAATACCTGTACTGTAGTCCTACCATGGAGAATGATTACTCATGGCCGGGGGTTAAACCCTCTGTGGTATGCGGCGTGTAAAATTCCAATGGTATATTCGAGATGGAGTTGAATCTTGATTCAGTAAGTTGATCCTGGCAAGGTCGTCACTTGTGAAGGCTTACTCAGCTCTGTAATAACTTCAGACAGTATTACCAAAGCTGGCTCCTCCCCAGGAAAAATTTAATGAATAGAAAACGAAATTTAAAAACATAGATAAACACTTTTCTATTTATTAAAGCAAACATAAAAACAATAAAAAATGACATCATCCTATTTGAAAGAAAAATGAAAAGTGAAATGAAATAAAATAACATTTGAACTCAACGCTAATATATATATTGGGGTGTCTGGAGTTGGTGACACTTCGTGTTGCTGAAATCTTAGCCGTTGCTGATGGGGGGGGGTGCAGGTGTTGGTGACCACCATCGGCTAGTTCTTCACAGAGTATCGCCGTGAGTATTCTATCCCGATGACAGGAAAGCAGGTTCTTTACCGCTGCAATGATGTGGGGTTACGTCCTGCAATTTCATACAGGTGCACAGGTAAATAAATCCAAAATGGGACGTCTCTAGGACGTTAGTCCGTCTCCATCAGTTTTGCTTGTTGATTGGCAGGTGACCCTCTCTGTCATTCAAGAGTAGTGCTGGGAGCTGTGAGTCTTGTGATTACTGTTTGGACCAGAGCCCCACACATCACCTTTCGGGGGGGGGGGAAGAGGGAGGGGAAGGTATACTGGGAGCTAGACTGACACTACTTTAACAAGCAGCCGGCAGTCAAACTATCACTTTAGGGGTGGGGGAAAAAAGGCGGGAATAGTGGGAGCTTGACTTACCCTACCTTAACAAGTAGCCGGCAATGAAACTGTTTATACTATATACTCCATACTCCCTTGCTATTCCTATCTATTGAACTTTTCCCTCACACTACTGTACTGGATTATTGAGGTGCTAGCACAGTGACAACTATACTGGATTAGTGAAGTGCTAGCACAGTGACAACTATACATGATTACTGAGATGCTATCACTGTGACAGCTATTCTGGATTTCCGAGGTGCTTGCACAGTGTCAACTATACTTGATTACTGAGGTGCTAGAACAGTGATTACTATCATGGATTACTGAGGTGCTAATAAATTGACTACTATACTGGATTATTGAGGTGCTTTCTCAGTGACTACTATACTGGATTACTGATGTGTTTTCTTAGTGACTGATATATTGGATTACTGATGTACTTGCACAGTGACAACTATAATATATTACTCAGGTACTAGCACAGTGACTACTATACTGGATTACTGGGGTGCTAGCACAGTGACTACTATACTAGATTACTTAGTTTCTAGCACAATGTCTCCTACAATGGATTAATGAGGTACTGGCACAGTAACTACAATACTGGATTACTGAGTCGCTAGCACAGTGACTACTACACTGAATTTAATCCTGCCAAATGCAAAGTCATGAAGATAGGGGAAGGGCACAGAAGACCACAGACAGAGTATAGGCTAGGTGGCCAAAGACTGCAAACCTCACTCAAGGAGAAAGATCTTGGGGTGAGTATAACACCGAGCATGTCTCCGGAAGCACACATCAATCAGATAACTGCTGCAGCATATGGGCGCCTGGCAAACCTGAGAACAGCATTCCGATACCTTAGTAAGGAATCGTGTATGTCAGGCCCATACTGGAGTATGCAGCACCTGTTTGGAACCCGCACTTGATAAAGCACGTCAAGAAACTAGAGAAAGTACAAAGGTTTGCAACAAGGTTAGTTCCAGAGCTAAGGGGAATGTCCTATGAAGAAAGATTAAGGGAAATCGGCCTGACGACACTGGAGGACAGGAGGGTCAGGGGAGACATGATAACGACATATAAAATACTGCGTGGAATAGACAAGGTGGACAAGGACAGGATGTTCCAGGGAGGGGACACAGAAACAAGAGGCCACAATTGGAAGTTGAAGACACAAATGAGTCAGAGAGATAGTAGGAAGTATTTCTTCAGTCATAGAGTTGTAAGGCAGTGGAATAGCCTAGAAAATGACGTAGTGGAGGCAGGAACCATACACAGTTTTAAGACGAGGTTTGATAAAGCTCATGGAGCGGGGAGAGAGAGGGCCTAGTAGCAACCGGTGAAGAGGCGGGGCCAGGAGCTAGGACTCGACCCCTGCAACCACAAATAGGTGAGTACTGAATTACTGAGGGGCTAACACATTGACTACTCTTCTGGATTACTGAGGTACTGCCACAGTGACTACTGTACTGGATTACTGAGGTGCAAGCACAGTGACTACTATACTGGATTTCTGAAGTGCTAGCACAGTGACTACTATACTGGATTACTGAAGTGCTAGCACAGTGACTACTATACTGGATTACTGAGGTGCTTGCACAATGAATATTATATTGGATTTCTGAGGTTCTAGCACAGCGACTTCTATACTGGAGTACTTACGTGCTAGCTCAGTGACAACGCTGGATTACTGAGGTGCTAGTACAATGACAACTATACTGGATTACTTAGGTACTAGCACAGTGATTACTATACTGGATTACTGAGGTGTTAGCACAGTGACTACTATACTGAACTACTGAGGTGCTAGGACATTGACTACTATACTGAATTACTGAGGTGCTATGACAGTGACTACTATACTGAATTACTGACGTGCTGGACATTTCTACTTGTTATTACTGTTCTTGCTGCTGAACAGCAGTTTGGTGCCGATGAAGGTAGCGTAGGTAGCAATGATACGGCGTGGACTAGTTTGGCTTTAAATTTGGGTAGGAGTGAGTACACTGGCAGTGTTTAGGGAATGACCGCAAGCCAGTCCGTGGAGGGGGAGCACTTGTGCCTATCAAGCCGGTCGGCCTGGGAGTGAGATCGAATGGGCTCAGCCTCCCACTGACCTGGGTGAGCCTACAGAGGGCAGCACTTAAATGCCGCAAATTATGAACTAGTCAGAACAGACGGCATAGGCTGTCTGTTCTGACAGTACAGGCTGTCTACATTTGCTCGGCCACGCACCTCGCGTCGTCACGACGTGATAATACTGGTGGGCCCGTAGGTATAAAGGAATTACTTACACTAGCTACCCCAGAGAGGGACTGGCTTTCGCTCACTTGTAAATCAAAAATGGACATGAAAATGCAACAGGCAAAAAAAAAAAACTCCCATCCAGAGGAAGAGAAAACTGGCTTGGCCGCACTGTTTTATTGAGGAGAGAGTCCGGAGACGTCAGCACTGGAACTAAAATCTTCTATATACAGGTTGTAGGGCTGAACATCAGGTGACCACTCGTCTACGAATGTTGTTGCACCCTCACATCTGCAAACAATGACTGACAGTAGCATTTCCTAAGGTGTGACATGTGACTCAGTGGGCAGCACTGCCCTGACCGTAATACAGGCTTTTTAAAAAAAAAAACACTGGGTGCACATAACTACAATAATACTATATCCATTGAATTCATTATACTCTGGGTACCCTTCTAAAAGTTTTTTTTTTTTTATTATTATAACACTGGCCGATTCCCACCAAGGCAGGGTGGCCTGAAAAAGAAAAACTTTCACCATCATTCACTCCATCACTGTCTTGCCAGAAGAGTGCTTTACACTATAGTTTTTATGCTGCAACATTAACACCCCTCCTTCAGAGTGCAGGCACTGCACTTCCCTCTCCAGGACTCAAGTCTGGCCTGCCGGTTTCCCTGAACCCTTTCATGTTACTTTGCTCACACTCCAACAGCCCGTCAAGTATTAAAAACCATTTGTCTCCATTCACTCCTATCAAACACGCTCACGCATGCCTGCTGGAAGTCCAAGCCCCTCGCACACAAAACCTTTCTTTACCCCCTCCCTCCAACCTTTCCTAGGCCGACCCCTACCCTGCCTTCCTTCCACTACAGACTGATACACTCTTGAAGTCACTCTGTTTCGCTCCATTCTCTCTACATGTCCGAACCACCTCAACAACCCTTCCTCAGCCCTCTGGACAACAGTTTTGGTAATCCCGCACCTCCTCCTAACTTCCAAACTACGAATTCTCTACATTATATTCACACTGCACATTGCCCTCAGGCATGACATCTCCACTGCCTCCAGCCTTATCCTCGCTGCAACATTCATCACCCATGCTTCACACCCATATAAGAGCATTGGTAAAACTATACTCTCATACATTCCACTCTTTGCCTCCAAGGACAAAGTTCTTTGTCTCCACAGACTCCTAAGTGCACCACTCACCCTTTTTCCCTCATCAATTCTTTGCTTCACCTCATCTTTCATAGACCCATCCGCTGACACGTCCACTCCCAAATATCTGAATGCATTCACCTCCTCCATACTCTCTCCCTCCAATCTGATATCCAATCTTTCATCACCTTATCCTCATAACCTTACTCTTTCCTGTATTCACTTTTAATTTTCTTCTTTTGCACACCCTACCAAATTCATCCACTAATCTCTGCAACTTCTCTTCAGAATCTCCCTAGAGCACAGTGTCATCAGCAAAGAGCAACTGTGACAACTCCCACTTTATGTGTGATTCTTTATCTTTTAACTCCACGCCTCTTGCCAAGACCCTCGCATTTACTTCTCTTACAACCCCATCTATAAATATATTAAACAACCACGGTGACATCACACATCCTTGTCTAAGGCCTAACTTTTACTGGGAAATAATTTCCCTCTTTCCTACATACTCTAACATCCTCATAAAAA
>NW_026505696.1:0-15910 GCF_026875155.1 Cherax quadricarinatus
CAAAAAAAGAGGGGGGAGGAGGGGTAAAAAAATTTCGCGAAAACCGGGTTACAGGCATTATCACAGGCAGCTTCACTACGATCAATAAATACTGTCATTACTCCCTCACCACTGTTCAACAGACACTACTCCCTCACCACTGTTCAACAGACACTACTCCCTCACTACTGTTCAACAGACACTATCACTACTCCCTCACCACTGTTCAACAGACACTACTCCCTCACCACTGTTCAACAGACACTATCACTACTCCCTCACCACTGTTCAACAGACACTATCACTACTCCCTCACCACTGTTCAACAGACACTACTCCCTCACCACTGTTCAACAGACACTACTCCCTCACTACTGTTCAACAGACACTATCACTACTCCCTCACCACTGATCAACAGACACTACTCCCTCACCACTGTTCAAAAGACACTACTCCCTCACCACTGTTCAACAGACACTACTACTACTCCCTCACCACTGTTCAACAGACACTGCTACTACTCCCTCACCACTGTTCAACAGACACTACTACTACTCCCTCACCACTGTTTAACAGACACTACTCCCTCACCACTGTTCAATAGACACTACTCCCTCACCACTGTTCAACAGACACTATCACTACTCCCTCACTACTGTTCAACAGACACTACTCCCTCACCACTGCTCAACAGACACTACTCCCTCACCACTATTCAACAGACACTACTCCCTCACCACTGTTCAACAGACACTACTCCCTCACCTCTGTTCGACAGACACTACTCCCTCACCACTGTTCGACAGACACTATCACTACTCCCTCACCACTGTTCAACAGACACTATCACTATTCCCTCACCACTGTTCAACAGACACTATCACTATTCCCTCACCACTGTTCAACAGACACTACTCTCTCACCACTGTTCAACAGACACTACTCCCTCACCACTGTTCAACAGACACTATCACTATTCCCTCACCACTGTTCAACAGACACTACTCTCTCACCACTGTTCAACAGACACTACTCCCTCACCACTGTTCAACAGACACTACTCCCTCACCACTCTTCAACAGTGTCACTACTCCCTCACCATTGTTCAACAGTGTCACTACTCCCTCACCACTGTTCAACAGTGTCACTACTCCCTCACCACTGTTCAACAGTGTCACTACTCCCTCACCACTGTTCAACAGTGTCACTACTCCCTCACCACTGTTCAACAGTGTCACTACTCCCTCACCACGTGTTCAACAGTGTCACTACTCCCTCACCATTGTTCAACAGTGTCACTACTCCCTCACCATTGTTCAACATGTCACTACTCCCTCACCACTGTTCAACAGTGTCACTACTCCCTCACCACTGTTCAACAGTGTCACTACTCCCTCACCACTGTTCAACAGTGTCACTACTCCCTCACCACTGTTCAACAGTGTCACTACTACTCCCTCACCACTGTTCAACAGACACTACTCACTCACCAAACTGTTCAACAGTGTCACTACTCCCTCACCACTGTTCAACAGACACTACTCCCTCACCACTGTTCAACAGTGTCACTACTCCCTCACCACTGTTCAACAGACACTACTCCCTCACCACTGTTCAACAGACACTACTCCCTCACCACTGTTCAACAGACACTATTCCCTCACCACTGTTCAACAGACACTACTCCCTCACCACTGTTCAACAGACACTGTCACAACATACAGGGTCTAAAGCCGTCAAAACACAACAAAATTCCTTACATTAAGGGACTGCTCACGGAGTCAAATGCAATGTTTACAGCATTCACAGAGACCCACATAAAGGATCATTATGACAACGAAATATAAATCCAGTTATAACTTATTCCGATGCGACAGACTAAACAGGCAACAAGAGAGAGTTGGATTGTATGTCACAGAGTCGCTCATTTACACAGAACTACTAAACACCTCAAATGATTAGCTGAAGTTTTGGCGGTAAAGATCGAAAACCAAAACCTTGTCATGTGGTAGTATACAAGCCTCCAGATGCAACTTCCCAGCAATTCCAGGGGCAGCTTGAGAAAATTGACCACTGTCTGGAAAATCTCCCAACTCCTGCCCCAAACATCTTACTACTAGGAGATTTCAACCTGAGACACCTAAAATCTATGAGTATAGCAAACAATGTTTTTTGCAGAGATCACCCCGGGAGGCAGCTCAGATGAAAATTCACACACACAAAGAACTACTAAATCTCTGCAAAAAATTCACCGAAATTAAAAGGAAATAGTAGAGCCTACAAGACTAGAAAATACACTGGATCTCATCTTCACTAACAATGATGATCTGATACGTAATATAACTGCATCAAAGATAAATCACTCAGATCACAACATAATAGAAGTACAGACATGTATGCACAGAGCTCCTGACCAGCAAAATGTGAGCAGTCATGAAGGTCTCTTCACAAAATTCAATTTCAATAAAAACATGCAATGGGACCAAGTAAACAATGTAGTAAATAAAACAAGCTGGGAAGATATCCTAAACAACACGGACCCGAACATCTGCCTTGAAAAAAGAAATACTGTGGTTCTTAAGATCTGCTCAAGACACATTCCATTAAGAAAAAGAAAGAGAAGATGTAAACTAGAAAGAGAGAGACGCTCCCTATACAGTCGAAGGCAAAGAGTCCCCAGAGCTGCTGAGTGGGGTCAATATATCTGAAATACGAAGGGAAGCACTAGTCAATGAAATTGCAAATATCGAACTTAAGCTGAAGGAATCTTACAAGAGACTAGAATCACAGGAAGAACTAAAAGCCATAAAGGTAATAGAAAAAAAAATACTTCTTCTCTTATGCCAAATCTAAGGGAAAAACAACATACAGTATTGGTCCTCTGCTTAGGCGGGATGGGACATACACAGATGATAGCCAAGAAATGAGTGAGATACTAAAGTCCCAATATGGCTCAGTGTTCAGCGATCCACTGCCCACTCTAAGGGTAGACAATCCAAATGAATTCTTTATGAACGAAACCCAAAATTTGGTCATCCCAAAACTCTTGGATGTTATTATAACTCCTCAAGATTTTGAAGAGGCAATTAATGACCTGCCCATGCACTCTGCCCCAGGCCCAGATTCATGGAACTCCATGTTCATCAAGAACTGCAAGAAGTCCCTATCGCGTGCCTTCAGCATTTTATGGAGAGGGAGCATGGACACACGGGTCATCCCCCACACTAGAAACAACAGACATAGCCCCACTCCACAAAGGTGGCAGTAAAGCAATTGCAAAGAACTACAGATGGACAGCAATATCATCCGATATCATAAAAATCTTTGAGAGGGTTCTAAGAAGCAAAATAGCCAACCACCTAGATACCCATCAGTTACACAACCCTGGACAACACAGGTTTAGAGCAGATCGCTCCTGCCTGTCACAGCTACTGGACCACTATGACAAGTTCATGGATGCTGTAAAGGATAAACAAATAGCAGATGTTGTATACACAGACTTTGCAAAAGCTTTCGACAAGTGTGACCATGGTGTAATAGCACACAAAATGCGGGATAAAGGAATAACGGGAAAAGTTGGTAGATGGATCTACAACTTCCTGACAAATAGAACACAAAGAGTAATAGTAAACAGAGTAAAGTCCCAGGCAGCCACGGTAAAAAGCTCTGTTCAACAAGGCACAGTACTCGCTCCCATTCTATTCCTCATCCTCATTTCTAACATAGACAGAGATGTAAGCCATAGCTCCGTGTCTTCCTTTGCGGATGACACCCGGATTACCAAATGGCAGTGACCTCCATCGAAGACACCGCAAGACTCCAAGCGGACATCAACCAAATCTTCAAATGGGCCACTCAAAACAATATGAAGTTCAACGTGGAGAAATTTCAACTACTCAGATATGGAAAACTATAAGAAATTAAAAATGTGGCAGGGAATACCACAAATACTAACTATACAATAGAGCAGAAAAGTAATGTGAAGGACCTGGGTGTGATAATGTCAGAGGATCTCCCCTTCAAAGACCACAACAATGTATCTACCTCATCCGCTAGGAAAATGATAGGATGGATAATGAGAACCTTCAAAACTAGGGACGCCAAGCCCAGGATAATTCTCTTCAAATCGCTTGTGCTCTCTAGGCCGGAATACTGCTGTACACTAAACGGCCCCTTCAAGGCTGGCGACATTGCAGACCTGGAAGTGTACAAAGAACTTTCACCGCACACACAAGTGCGATAAGGCATCTAAACTACTGGGAACGGTTGAAGGTCCTTGATCTGTATTCCCTTGAACGCAGGAGAGAGAGATACATGATAATATACACTTGCAAGGTCCTAGAGGGATTGGTACCAAACCTGCACACGGCAAGAGATGCAACAATCCCCCGATGAAAAGCAGGGGCGCAACGAGTACACTGAGAGACAACACAATAAGTGTCCGGGGCCCAAGACTGTTCAATTGCCTCCCAACATACATAAGGGGGATTACCAATAGACCCCTGACTGTCTTCAAGAAGGCACTGGACAGGCATATAAAGTCAGTACCTGACCAACCGGGCTGTGATTCGTACGTCAGCTTGCGTGCGGCCAGCAGTAACAGTCTAGTTGATCAGACCTCTGATCCACCATGAGGCCTGGTCTCACACCGGGCTGCGGGGGCGTTGACCCCCGAAACCCTCCCCAGGTAAACTCCAGGTAAACTCCCTCACCACTGTTCACCGTGGTTGTAGAGATTCTGAAGCACAGGTAAGGAGACTGGCACTTATATAGGCGTCAGTCTACAATGAAGATAACCAGATGTTGCACAAGTGTCTTAACTTTCATCTTGCACAACTTGTCAGGCACTGCAACATCATGGTATCTTGATTCAGAGGACATCTACATCACCTTCTTCACGACTTCTACAACTAGCCATCAATTTGGGAAGGACCTACTTCCACTGGGAACCCCGCCTACCAGTGACTATGCCCTCGTCTGCTACACGTCTCTCTTCACTGACGCCTATATAAGCGCCAGCCCTCCTTACCTGTGCTTCAGAATCTCTATAACCACGGTGTTGTAAAAAACCACCTCCAAGGCTGAGGACTGATTACCTCATCTTTTGTATATAGTTTCTTCTGTTTTCTAATTATGTCCAAGAATCTGTATTGATAAAGCCACTGGATGGCGAAACGTCTACAATAAAGATAACCAGATGTTGCACATGTGTCTTAACTAAGTGTCACTACTCCCTCACCACTGCTCAACAGTGTCACTACTCCCTCACCATTGCTCAACAGTGTCACTACTCCCTCACCACTGCTCAACAGTGTCACTACTCCCTCACCACTGTTCAACAGTGTCACTACTCCCTCACCATTGTTCAACAGTGTCACTACTCCCTCACCATTGCTCAACAGTGTCACTACTCCCTCACCACTGCTCAACAGTGTCACTACTCCCTCACCACTGTTCAACAGTGTCACTACTCCCTCACCATTGTTCAACAGTGTCACTACTCCCTCACCACTGTTCAACAGTGTCACTACTCCCTCACCATTGTTCAACAGTGTCACTACTCCCTCACCACTGCTCAACAGTGTCACTACTCCCTCACCACTGTTCAACAGTGTCACTACTCCCTCACCATTGTTCAACAGTGTCACTACTCCCTCACCATTGTTCAACAGTGTCACTACTCCCTCACCACTGTTCAACAGTGTCACTACTTCCCTCACATTTTTTTCAACATGTCACTATTTCCCTCACCATTTTCAAAGTGCATACTCCCTCACACTGTTTCAACATGTCACTACTCCCTCACATTGTTCACAGTGTCCTATCCTCACCACTGTCAACAGTCACTACTTTCCCTCACATGTTCAACGTGCACATTCCCTCACCACTGTTTCAACAGTGTCACTACTTTTCCCTACCATGTTCAACAGTCACTACTCCCACACTGTTATGTACTACTACTCCCACCATGCTCAACAGAACACTGTAACTATTCCTCAACTGCTTAACAGAAATGTCATACTCCCCACACTGCCAACAGAAAACTGTCACTACTCCTCACCACTGCTAAAGCACTGTCATATCCCCAACCATGCTCAAAGCACTTTCACTATCTCCTCACCACTGTTCAACAGACACTTTCACTACCCCCTCACCACTGCTCAACAGACACTTTCACTACTCCCACACACTGCTCAAAGACATGTCACTATTCCCTCACCACTGCTCAACAGACACTGTATATCCTCACCATGTCAACAGACACTGTACTACTTCCCTAACCATGCTCAACAACACTGTCACTACTCCTCACCATGCTAAACAACACTTTCACTACTCCTCACCACTGTCAACAGACACTGTCACTACTCCCTCACCACTGCTCAACAGACACAACTATTTCCCCCACCACTGCTCAACAGAAAACTGTAACAATCCCACCACTGCTAAACAGCACTGTCACAAAATCCCCTCACACTGTCAACAGAACTGTCAACAAATTCCCACCACTGCTCAACAGACACTGTCACTAACTCCCTCAACCACGCTCACAGAAAACTGTCACTACTCCCTCACCACTGCCAACAGACACCTTCACTACTCCCTCACCACGCTCAACAGACACTGTAGCTCTCCTCAAATGGCTCAACAGACACTTTCACTACTCCCTCACCACTGCTCAACAACACTGTCACTACTCCCTCACCACTGCTAAACAGACACTTTCACAACTCCCTCACCACTGCTCAACAGACACTTTCACATACCTCTCACCATGCTCAACAGACACTGTCACTACTCCCTCACCACTGCCTCAACAGACACTGTCACTACTCCCTCACCACTGCTCAACAGACACTGTCACTACTCCCTCCCCACTGCTCAACAGACACTGTCACTACTCCCTCACTGTCAGCATAGTTGCTGATCCCGTATTCCCTGTATTATATAGCATAGCATATTAGTATCCTCCATGTGCTTTAGACACGAGATCCCTCGTAGGCCTTTGGCTTGGTGTGACGTCTGGGCAACACATGGGCAGTGATCCCTTTTGCCCCGCCCTCACTCAGCGGCAGACCGTCTAGGCGTAAACAGGCTAGGTAACTGGGGCTCCATCTCCCACTCAGTCTGACAATATTCTACCATCCTACAAGTGTGTCTACTTTCAACCTGTGATATCCCCATTTAAGAACCCTTACGATAAATGGTGACAGCGGTGAGCTGTAATTCTGACGATTACAGCGATTTCTGGAGATAAAATTGTCGACCAGCAAGACGGCCATTTCGTGTTACCAGTAGGCCTACCGAGGTTCACCCATCCAGCTACTCAAGCCAGCTACTCTACCAGCTTCTACATTATTCACTGGTCAGTCTCTTTATATTAGTGGTTATCTTCTTTTGCATTACTCCCGAGGGTTGCCCCAGTTTGCAAAATAAGCCAGCTTCCAGTCTGTGGTGGGGGGTCAAAACCCGAGTCCAGTCCAGCCTAGCCTACTCATCCAATTATTTTGCCTGCCAAGCCAGCTTCCACCCCTGCTGTGCTCATCGTGAAGTTATCAAGCTATTCTGTGTGAAGGGTTAAGATAAGCCAGCTAGCAACTAACCCAGGTGTCTTCCCCCAGTACTCAGGCAAGCCACGTGACTAGTCTTCATCGCTTGTGATTCAAGTTCCAAGCATTCTGAGTGCTCCTTGTCATCCTTGTGGTGTTGTAGTATTTCGTGGGTTTCTTCTAAGCCAGCCGGCTTAGAATTATCTTCGCGGCAGTGGGGGTTTTTCTCAGTGGGCTTACGACGTTAAAACCCATAAGCCCAGCACTCACGATCACGTTTTGTCGCACCATTGCCGGTCTCAGACGCCTCGCTCAGCCATTACCCAAAACCCCAACTACAGTGGGCCATTACAACTCGCCTACCTCATCAGTGTTTTGGTGCATTGCTAAGGGTTGTAGCACCATATTTTAAGGACCACATAGGGGGTCAAGAGCTAGAGAGTGGCGCCCCATCTTTAAAAGCCCCTATGTGTTGTCTCTCGCCGATTTAAGCGCAATTCTACGACATCTGTGCAGAGGACAGCACAAGACGATATAAACAATCCATAAATCTCATTTTTTTCAAGTGTTACAGTTTAAAATTTTTTTTTTTAGAGACATTTGCGGTGTTGAGACATTTCTTTTGTGTTCCCAGTGAATTTTTTCTCTTAGGGGCATTCATGACTCTTGATCAGACTCAGTGTTTATCATGTACTGATTGCATTCATTTCTTTTAATCTCCTTAATTCAGTTTTAAATTTTCGTGCATTTATTTTATATCTGTTTTTTTGTGTTTCTTTTTATACACACTTGAAGTAAGTACTTAGTGTTTCCCTTTGTTGTGTGTGCAACATATGAGCAGTATAGAATTTGTGTTTAAACTTCAGAATTCCAGTGAATTAACTCAGTAAATTTTTCCCCTCCATATTCTGCATCACAACTCAGTGTTGTCTGTTATTTTTTTTCTTCCCAGCATTTGTTAATTCTTTTTTTGTTCCCTGTGTGTTGAACATTCTTGTGTTCATATTCCTTTATTCAGCCAGTGTTTAATTGTCTTATTTCCACAGACAATAGTGCCATTTTTAAAGCTCCAGCAAGAAATCTGTTACAAAATTTTTAAAACATCAAGTTTCATTGCAAGAAAATTCTAGTACTGAGTTTTTTGTTGATGTGTTGTGTTCTGCATCACTGAAAGTGTTGTGTTCCTTTTGTTGTGTGTTTTAGCACCTTATTTTTTTTTTCATATTTTATTGAACAAATTCACTCTTAGTGAAATTTTTAAGTTCTCCTTTTAAAGTAAATTGTCTTTTGCTTGTTAAGTATTTTTTAAGTGCAGTTAAGATTTAAAAAGTGTTCATTCCTTATATATTTCTTTTCTTGTGTGTTATAATTTTAATTATTGCACACAAAACTCATTTGCAAAAATTTCTTGTGCAAATATTGTGTTGCTATTAAAGTTTTTCTTGCAGAAAATTTTATGCAGTGTTGTGCAATACAGTTTCTTACAGTGCAGTTTCTTATGCTCTGTTCTGTGCATAGTATTTTATTCTGTCTGTCATTTAATTTTATTTCAGTGAATTGTGTGTTTGTTTCAATTTTTGCACAAGTTTATTGAGTCCATTTTATCATTTTATTGTGTATTTCCTTGTTGCATTGAAAGTAAAGACAACTCACTGTGCCATTTATTTTAATTTAAAGTAAAAGTTGAGCATATTAATTTGAGCAAAGTACAAGCTCTCTTTATTTTCAGTGTTGCTAAGTTGCATATTCTTCTTGTGTGAGTTCTTTGCTTACTGTGTAACTTGTCAATTTTTAATTACTTATGCAGAATAGTTTAAACATTTTCTTCCCTTTTAAACTTATTGTGTCATTCTCTCCACTTTCTTGAAATTAGCCCTTCAGTATTTTCACTGAGAAATGTCCCAGTCATTTTTGAATGTTCACTTAGTGTATCATTCCAGTCAAAGTCAATATGAATCATCCACAGTACCAAAAATTCCCTTACGACTGAAAGACAATACCTAGCCCTTGAGCAATGTGTTTTGTTTTTCACACTTGTATCTGAGATTTTTTAAAGTGCTGCGAAATGTGAAGTTCAGATTAAGTTCCTATAGATCCGTGAATTACTTATTAACGTGCCCAGCGGTCAGGCACTAGTAATTCTGTTCACTCCCATCTGTGTTCCCCCTATACCTTCAACTTGCAGGATAGTGTTTTCCCTTGCCTCAAGTGTCCGGGGACACTCAGACTGCCTTGAGTGCACAGCCTATCCCTGCAATGACTGCTAGTTCGAGTAGTAGTTTTCTCCACAGGGATGCCTTGTCAGATAAACGATTACTTTTCAACTAGTAATGCCATCTCTTGTTTTATGTGACATGCTGTCTGCAGAAAGAAATCTCTGTTACAGCTAGTGTTCTCACTAGAGTGTCTGTTGTTGTATGTTCCAAGATGGTGATCCCATCCTAGTTGACAGTAATCAGTGCATTTTAAGAAGTTATTTCTCGAGTAACTTTCACATGTTAACGTTTGTAAGTGTAGTTTCTTTATACTGATACCTCGTGTCACGTGTGCGACTCAGATTGAATATCAGCATTGTTCACCGTGTTCATTTCTTTTCTCCTGTGCTTGCAGTTGAGATAGTAGTTTTGTTCTCCCTTGCTCATATTGCGTGTTATAGCGTTAATTTTTTTCAACCGGGGGGAGGGCACCGAGTTTGTTCATTCCCAGTAAGGAAGAACTGTTACCTTTATTCCAGAACAAACAGCCTACTGGAAGGTTAGCCAGATGGTCCTTGACTATCCAAGAGTTCAATCCCACTTTTGAACATTTACCTGGCAAGTCAAATGTAGTCGCAGAAAGCTTTTTCGCGACACGTTAGTGTAGTTACTGCAGATCCTCCATTTACTGTCGAGGGTGTCAAAACTGCACAAAGAATAGATCCCATGTGGTCTGGTGTGATTCGATTCCTTCTCCAGGAAGATCTCATTCTTGCTGTAAAGCCACCAGCACCCATTAGTGACTTTGTAATGAGTCAGGAATTACTGTATCGAACACACCGAGTTGGGTACTCCAAGCAGAAGAGTTTTACCAGTTAGTAATTCCACAGTCCCCTAGTGAACGTAGCTCTACAGCTAGTTCATGATGCACCAGGTGTTGCACACCCTGGTATGGATCGTTCTGTGAAACAAGCCAGAATGAAATACTTTTGGCCACGTATGGCAACTGACATTTCCGATTTTGTTAAGAAATGTAGTGTCTGTATGCAGCATAAAGGAAATGTCAATGGTCCTAAAACCCCAAACCAAGTGTACCCAACCACTAGCGAACCGTGGGAAAGAGTTGCCCTTGATTTGTTAACTAATTTTAAATGTTCCCTCCAAGGCAACAAACATCTGTGTGTTATGGTAGACCATTTCACCAGATATTGTGAGCTAGTTCCTATTGCAGATAAGACTGCGAGACAGTAGCTAGAGCGTTTTTAAAAAACGCATTATCTGCAGGCATACCACCCCAAAGTCCTTAGTAACAGATTTAAAGGGGGGTGAATTCTGTAATGAGATTCTTGAAAAAAATTTGTGTACTTTATACAAGATCTCTAAATCCACCCTTTTTCCTCTCATCCTGCCACAATGGGTTAGCCGAAAAAGAACAAATAAGAAAGTACTTGATGTTCTGAGAGCCACTATCAACCCCAATAGTGAAACTTTGGGATGAAGTTATACCAGATGTCCAGTGTGCCATAAAATTCTGCTTACATGCTTCCATAGGTTATACTCCACAAATTTTGCATTGTATGGTGTAGACAAGCGTTTAACCCTATGAGTTGTTTTATTCTACTCCCGAAACCTAATTACAACCCTGATGATTTTGTAGCAACTCGTACCAGCTTAGCTCCCAAAATGTTTTTAGAAGAATCCGTGAAACACTTCATAAATCAACAGCAGAATTTACAAGAGTCGCAAAGCCTCTAAAATCAAAGTAGGTTCGAGAGTTATGCTGATTAACTTTAACAAAACAAACTGCAATGCCAAAGCTTGATCAAAGTTTGTCGGACCTTATCGAGTAGTTGAACATATCACTGGAAAAAAAGTATAAAAGGTTAGAGAAATTAGTACTGGCAAATACAAAGAATCGCATTAGATCATATGAAATTAGTATGCGATGTTGAGGATATTGCTACCCAGACTAATGAGACGACTCTGACAATCCCCCTGATCCTGTACTCTCTACCTCAGATACTCAGTCAGATTTCTCAACCTGAATGTCGTTACTCCCCTTTCGTACTCGACAAGTAATGAGAAACCGCAAGTATCTTTTGTAGATATTCCTTCAGATCTTTACTCAGTCAAGGCATGTGTTAAGCCATTGCAGAGGAAAAATTTGACCCTCCCAGAGATGATAACCATTCTGCATACGTAAACCTTACCCCTCGCAGAATTGGGTTTTAATGTACATAGTCTGTATAATTAGATGTCCGAGATGAATGAATTTTGTCAATTGTGTGTTTTATATTAGCTGATCAGTTTGTCAGAAATTTTCGTGTTCACGTTCCCTCCGTATTCTGAGAATTAACAGTCTAGATTTGCGTGCACCGAATCTGCCTTTCTGTTTAAACACTCTTTGTATATAATTATTTTTCCTCAGAATCCGTAGAGTGCATGAATACAGATCGATCGATCAATTCCATCCATATTGTATAATGAATTGTTTTTTATAGTTTTAATGCATTATGTTAACACCCACTATGTAATATCCATTATGATACCATCCATTAGTTCTAAGATATATATGAATTTGTTATTGTATAGAATCAGCCCAGATCCGCCTGCCTGTTCAGCCTATAGATAGTAGTGTATGTCGGACGACATACGTAACATGACCGAGCTGTCAGCATAGTTGCTGATCCCTGTATTCCCTGTATTATATAGCATAGCATATTAGTATCCTCCATGTGCTTTAGACACGAGATCCCTCGTAGGCCTTTGGCTTGGTGTGACGTCATGGGCATACACATGGGCAGTGATCCCTTTGTCCCGCCCTCACTCAGCGGCAGACCGTCTAGGCGTAAACAGGCTAGGTAACTGTGGCTCCATCTCCCATCTCAGTCTGACAATATATCTACCATCCTACAAGTGTGTCTACTTTCAACCTGTGATATCTCCATTTAAGAACCCTTACGATATCACCACTGCTCAACAGACACTGTGACTACTCCCTCACCACTGCTCAACAGACACTTTCACTACTCTCTCACCACTGCTCAACAGACACTGTCACTACTCCCTCACCACTGCTCAACAGACACTTTCACTACTCTCTCACCACTGCTCAACAAACACTGTCACTATTCCCTCACCACTGCTCAACAGACACTGTCACATACACTCCCTCACCACTGCTCAACAGACACTGTCACACTCCCTCACCACTGCTCAACAGACACTGTCACTACTCCCTCACCACTGCTCAACAGACACTGTCACTACTCCCTCACCACTGCTCAACAGACACTGTCACTACCTCACCACTGTTCAACAGTGCCACTACTCTCTCACTACTGTTCGACAGTGTCACTACTCCCTCATCACTGCTCAACAGACACTTTCACTACTTCCCTCACCACTGCTCAACAGACACTGTCACTACTCCCTCACCACTGCTCAACAGACACTGTCACTACTCCCTCACCACTGCTCAACAGACACTGTCACTACTCCCCACCATGCTCAACAGACACTGTCACTACTCCCTCACCACTGCTCAACAGACACTGTCACTACTCCCTCACCACTGCTCAACACTGTCACTACCTCACCACTGTTCAACAGTGTCACTACTCTCTCACTACTGTTCGACAGTGTCACTACTCCCTCCACCACTGCTCAACAGACACTGTCACTACTCCCTCACCACTGCTCAACAGACACTTTCACTACTCCCTCACCACTGCTCAACAGACACTGTCACTACCTCACCACTGTTCAACAGTGTCACTACTCTCTCACTACTGTTCGACACGTGTCACTACTACTCCCTCACTACTGCTCAACAGACACTGTCACTACTCCTCAATACTGCTCAACAGACACTGTCACTAACTCCCTCACCACTGCTCAACAGACACTGTCACTACTCTCTCACCACTGCTCAACAGACACTGTCACTACTCCCTCACCACTGCTCAACAGACACTGTCACTACTCCCTCACCACTGCTCAACAGACACTGTCACTACTCCCTCACCACTGCTCACAGACACTGTCACTACTCTCTCACCACTGCTCAACAGACACTGTCACTACTCCCTCACCACTGCTCAACAGACACTGTCACTACTCCCTCACCACTGCTCAACAGACACTGTCACTACTCTCTCACCACTGCTCAACAGACACTGTCACTACTCCCTCACCACTGCTCAACAGACACTGTCACTACTCCCTCACCATGCTCAACAGACACTGTCACTACTCCCTCACCACTGCTCAACAGACACTGTCACTACTCCCTCACCACTGCTCAACAGACACTGTCACTACTCCCTCACCACTGCTCAACAGACACTGTCACTACTCCCTCACCACTGCTCAACAGACACTGTCACTACTCCCTCACCACTGCTCAACAGACACTGTCACTACTCCCTCACCACTGCTCAACAGACACTTTCACTACTCCCTCACCACTGCTCAACAGACACTGTCACTACTTCCTCACCACTGCTCAACAGACGCTGTCACTACTCCCTCACCACTGCCAACAGACACTGTCACTACTCTCATCACCACTGCTCATCAGCACTGTCACTACTCCCTCACCACTGCTCAACAGACACTGTCACTAACTCCCTCACCACTGCTCAACAGACACTGTCACTACTCCCTCACCACTGCCTCAACAGACACTGTCACTACTCCCTCACCACTGCTCAACAGACACTGTCACTACTCCCTCACCACTGCTCAACAGACACTGTCACTACTCCCTCACCACTGCTCAACAGACACTGTCACTACTCCCTCACCACTGCTCAACAGACACTGTCACTACTCCCTCAGTTCATTAACACGTCTATGAACTTTCATGAAGTCAAGAACTGAAAGAAAAGGCACAAGTTTCAGAGCAAACATTTATTAGAAGGACGTGTCGCCGTGTCGAGCTTTAAGTCTACACATGTTTGTCCTGCATCGTGTCTTTTTTAGCACTGTTGTCGGCAGTACGACATCTCAATCTAGGTCATGAACTATTCACTATTCTCCGCTCACTATGAATATTCACTATGAGTTCCCCCAAATATTTTGTATTGTGCTCTGTTTTCACCATCCTTCGTTCATTCACTATCTTTTGATTACCTTCTTTTATCTTCTCTCTCATTTACTCTCAAACATTAAGGGAGGAAATAACGTAGTGCAGCTTAATAAAACCACGGTACAGGTGGAGGTAGAACCCATGGCAAGCGAGTCATGACGACGGCTTTAAGGGGACTTGAGTTAGAGTTCGTCACGGCCACGCTGGCGGCAGATTCATCCGTCAAAACTTGAATTTGTGGTCACAGTGGTGGCCCATGCTAACCTCCCTATGGTGTATAAATATACCTAGTTGGATGAATCTTATTGTAACCATCTGGTCAAGTGCTTTACGTGTCGGTCTGGAGCTGTACGACTAACTTGCCATGGGTTCTAACCCCACCTGTACCCTGGTTTGTTTGTAATCGTGTAATTACGATTTCGCGAGTCATGCATAATGAAAGTTTTCGTGATATTGTGTCGCTCTGTGTAGAGCTTTATCAACTTACATCTACACAGCTCTATACAGACTGAGAAGTTGTCTTAAACAACGTTTGTTGAGCAGCACGTGTGTGTGTGTGTGTGTGTGTGTGTGTGTGTGTGTGTGTGTGTGTACTCACCTATTTGTGGTTGCAGGGGTCGAGTCCTAGCTCCTGGCCCCGTGTGTGTGTGTGTGTGTGTGTGTGAGTAAATAATAAAGAGAGCCGACAGGCTGATACATTAGACACATGTGCAACACTTGGGAATCTTTACTGAGGAAACGTTTCGCAACACAGTGGCTTCATTAGTAAAATACAGAGGAGAATGGTTGAAAAATCAGGAGGAACTTGCGGGACTGATTACCTCGAACTCCATATTTTCAACCATTCTCACTGTACTAGACTGAGGAAGCCACTGGTTGGCAAAACACTTCCACAGTAAAGATACACAAGTGTTACAGAAATGCTTCTTATGTGTGTCTTTAGCATGCGAAGACTGATGCTAAATATTCATGAACTGAGTCCCAAATTTTGTTTAAATTTGTTATACACTGCAATGTAACTATGACAATGTAATTATTATACTCTTGCGTTAAAAATTTCCATTGTTCAAATCGCTTGTGCCTCACTAAAGCT
>NW_026505697.1:0-16043 GCF_026875155.1 Cherax quadricarinatus
ACAGCGACAAGCTAGTAAACAAGTACGTACACACAAATACACGTGTTAAACCAATAATTTTTAAATTATAATAACATTAGTATATATTTATAAGGAATTGAGTGAGAAAAAATAATCGTATAATCTTCAAAAAGCAACGTAACCTAGTGTGCAAAGATCTGGGCCGGAGAGTAACCGGTGAACCAAGAACAATAACAAATAGTGTTAATGTGACCCCCCCTCTTTTTCAAAGAACGACAAGCTAGTAAACAACACACACACAAACACAGTGTACAATAAATTTTATATAGTTTTATATTAGTGTTATTAATTAAGGAATTGATTGTGAAAAAATTTTAATAATCTTCAAAAGAGTAGCGTAGCCCTAGTGTGCGCACGCACACACACACACCCACCCACATACCACACCCACACAACACACACACAACACACAACACACACACACACACACACACACAACAACCACACACACACCACACACACACACATACACCCCACCACACACACACACACACACACCCCACACACACACACACACACACACACACACACACACACACACACACACACACACACACACACACAAACCTAACCAAACACATTAGCTCATAAATCCCCCCACCACACACCCCACATTTTTACTATAAGATGAAGCAGCTAGAACATCCCAACAGGATAAAAACAAAATGGGCTCTCAAAAGGGAGGACATAAACACACGGGAACCGATGATGGCTGGTCGGAAAAGGAAGAATGGTAGAATGGCTCAAGAACAAAATGGAACAACAATGGGAGAAAAGGTTAAACGAGCTTTGCAATAACATGTTAGAGCAAATATCTGCAGAGAGCAAGAAGTGGGAATCATGAGCTGTAGTAGCTGAGACAAAGATACAGAGATTGGAGAAAGAAATGGATGTGCTGAAGCAGGATCTAAAGATGAGGTCCGAAAGGAGCAAGATGACTGAAATGGGAACATCAGCAGGCAGCGAGGGGACTGAAGGAGGGGATGGATCTAAGCAGTCTTTTGCAGCAGTAATATCAGGCCATCATGGTGTCTGGGAGATGATTAAGGAAACAGCAAAGGAGATGCTTAAATCAGATCCAGAGATACAGAGGGAAAAGAAATGAGAAGAGGAGAGGGAGAGATCAATAATTATTCATGGGCTTCAGGAGGCTGAAGGGCAGACCTATGATGAAAGAAAGCATTGGGAGAAAACAGAAATTAAGAACATCATTGCAATAACAGGAGAGAGGGACATGTCTCAGGTAGAAAATTTTCACAGACTTGGGGGGTATTCGAGGGAAAAAAAATCGACCAATCAGATTGACATTCAAGACAGATGTGGTATGGAACAGGATACTACAACAGAAACCACTGTTAAAGGACTCTCCAGATTATCAAAAAGTGTTCCTCAATCGAGACAGAACACGAAAGGAAAGGGAACAACTGAAAGTGAGAGCAAGACAGAACCAATGGAAGGAAAGAGACAGGACAGGCAATGACAGACAGGAAAACTCAGCCTTTGGGGGAACATCAAACACAAATGCTTACAGATACCTTTCAACCCCTGTCACCAAATATCAACCAAACACAGTAAACAGAAACGAACCTCACTCCATAGCCACCACCCCCCCTAAGCACTAATTCCACAGTCACAGCAGCCTCCCATAATATTGTGCCTTGCCTCCCACCCTCCCAGCCTGCACCTTCCTCTTCCATCTCCTAAAATACAGTAATGGAAAGGAAGCTAAAGGTATGGTACACCAATGCAGATGGAATAACAAATAAGAGTGAAGAGTGGCAAGAACGCATCATTGATGCATCACCTGACATTATAGCACTAACAGAGACAAAACTTACAGGGATGATAACAGATGCAATTTTTCCACCTGGATATCAGATTATGAGGAAAGACAGAGAGAACAGAGGAGGGGGAGGAGTAGCATTGCTCATAAAAAACTGTGGAGTTTTGAGGAGATGGGAGGAATGGAAAGAAGGGAAACAGACGACTTCATTATAGGAAACACTTCAGACTGGTGGTCCAAAGGTGATGATAGCAGTGATGTATAAACCCACCACTTAACAGCAGGAGAACAAGAGAAGAGTATGATGTGCGCAATAGGGCAATGGTGGATACACTAGCTGAAGTGGCCAGGAGGGCTCATAATGGGTAGGACAAAATTGCTTATAATGGGGGATTTCAATCATAAAGAGATTGACTGGGAAAACCTAGAGTCACATGGGGGACCAGAAACATGGAGGGCTAAGATGTTGGAGACTGTATTTATATTGTAGTTGACAGTATCGAATGCCTTTTGCAGGTCTAAGGTTACCATAACTATGAGGTTCCCCTTTGTTTCAGTTCTCGGGAAATCCATCGATTAATTGGGGAGGTGTCGGTTGAGTAAGATTTTTAAAGCCCAATTGATATATGGAGTTTTGTTGTCTTGGGGTATTTAACTACTTGAGAGTACACCGCCCTCTCTAAATTTTGGATATTATACTGAGTAAAAAAACGGGCCTTTATTCTGACATCAACCTACTTTTTTTTCTTGAAGACAGGATAACTCGGGCCTCCTTGCCCCCCTCCGAAAGGTATTAGTGATGTGATAATTTTTTATGGGATTGACATTTCAGAAGCACCACTTTTGGGGACTTAGAGGGGATGTTTCGGGGCCTGTCTCTTATTGGTTTAACCTTTTTTAAAGTTCTTTTTAAATAAAGTCTGAGATACACTTACTATTGACAACTTTTTTGGGGTTACCCTTTATTTATGTAGTTTTGAAACTTATCAGAGTCTGTGTTAAAGGTATTTGAGGGCAGCTGGTAGTTTACTTATTGTTGTGAACAGATGTGAGTAGGAATTAAAGAAATTTCCACCTTAGATTTTTGGGGCATACCTCTTTATCGATGTGAGTCTATATTAGCCCTATTTACTGCTTGTGGCTATCCCCCAACTTTTTTGCTTTTGCCAGAGCTTTCTGGGGTTATCTCTTCAATTTTTGGAAATAGTGCTTTGCCCTTGCCCCTTTTTATAAGTCCTGTACTCTGTTCCCCCCTTTTTGGAATTCTTTTAGTCTGCAATATCCTGTCTGTTTTTTTAAATTTTTTTTGAGCGGGTCTTAATTTTTATTTTATCTAATACTATAGTCATCCAGGGTTCGTTCTTCGTTTAACCCAAACCCTTTTCTTTAAAAATGGTGCTTATTATCAAGGAGGTAGTGAAACATTGTTTTAAATTTTTTCCCGGGCATCGTTTTTTCCGTGCAATTTTTATCTCTGTCCAGCCCAAGTTGTGTAGCCATTTACCGTTTTTTTACTGTAGTTTCTGGACCTCTTTTTATTGCCCTGTGTAGCCTACCCTTTCCCTAGTGATTTTCCGGGTGAAATAAATGATAAAATTTTCACAAACCTTGGTAATGACGCCTGACTGACAAATTTTTTCAGGCGGTACAAAGTAATGTGGTCAATTAGGGTGGTGAGAACGGTGACCGGTTGGTGTTTAATTGTTATGTAACTTTTTTTAAACCTAGAATTTGTTTAACCCTTTTTTACAACCCCGTTTTTTGGGGGCTGCTGAAAACAAATATTAAAAGTCGCCCCAGATTATTGTCCGCAATTTTTTTTCAACTCGGAAAGACTCTGGAAAATCTTCTAAAAACTGTCCGGGGTAGGAGGGCGGTAACTATTCCTACTAAGAGGGGTTTTGGGTCTTGGGGAAGCAGCACTTAAAAACATAGAATTCCATTTTATTGTTATTTAAAATCAGGTTTTGGGTTGAAGTAAGCTTTCTAATTAGGCACATACTCCACCACCTTTTGTTCCTTCAAGCGTTTTATATTGTAACCTCTATTTTGACCTCGTCGCAGTCACCGTATCACCCAAACCCAGGATCAGGAGGGTTAAAAACTGCCGCCCTAATTTTGTAAAACCCTAATCTCTCCCTTTTAGGAAAAGGATCTTGCTTGACTAAAAAAGTAAAGGGCCGTTTTCATAAAAAATTTAATCATCAATATATAAAAAAGGGGATTTGTATTAAAATTAGTTAAAACAATGTCATCCTTAAAGGGTAAATGTGCCAAAATCAAATTTTTTTCAACAAAATGATTTCGGCACATTACTATAATTGTACATACATCCATCATGCACCCACCCCTTACACATTTTACATAAGGGCCTTTTTTGTTTTTTAGCGTACTTTAGTACAGTGAGCACCTGTTTTTTGGGGGTTTTAGATAATAAGGCTGATTGTCTACATTGACCTTGACATTACATATGGGTTAAAGGGTTTTCTTCCTACTACTAGACCATCTTATAACCCTCATTTTTCTGTCTGTTTTTGCCTCTCACAATAGTTTGAGGGCCTGGGGTTTTAATTTTGGGTATCACCACTTAAGAGCGCTACAATAAGAGCTGTGTCCCCTGTTTTTGTTTTTGGGATGCGTGTTGCCAACCCTTTCGGCGATAGTGATATTTATTTTCTGGTAGGATGGGAATGTTTTGGGTTTTACTGTCCAGGGCGGTTACTCCCCTTACCTTTTCCTGCCCCCATGACTGTTTTTTTTCTTCTGGAATTGAAGAAGAAATATAAATATAATTATGGCAGCCCGTACCCCCCTATTTCCCGCCATTTTTTACTCTTCGCTCTTTTACCCCATATACTAATTTTATTTTTTCTTTTCCCGTCACCTATAACTTAGTACGCTTTAGCAATCACCACTGAATTACTAGTAAATTTTTTTCTTCAAAACCCTCTTTTACTGCTCCCTTTTCCCTTAACTTCCCCAACCCCTTTCAGTTAAAAACCCCTTATTACACACTCCCCTTCCCCCTCACTTCACGTCCCGGGTTTACCTTTAATTCTAACTCCTTTCATTTGGTAGACCAAAAGGGTTTAATCAATGGTTTTTTCCTTCCAAATCCCCCCCAATTCATTTTTCGGGGTTTGTGGTGTGACTGCCTAATGGGCTGACGCAGCATTTTTTTAAAAAAAAGGGGCAGTAAACACCCCTACAACCTGACTTTCCTTGAGTTTTAGATATATTTGGGGGTTTTCTGCTATAATTCTCTCACTGTAAATGGGCGCTGAAATAATCGCTTACTAAAATATTAACCTTGACTTTTACCTTTCACTTTTTTTCCAAGACTGGCCGAGGGGGAAAAAGCCTTTTAACCCTTGGGGTTTTGTACTGTTTATTTGACGGTGTCTCCTGTGTTTCTCTCTCGTTAAACACTGGTAAGGTGATATGATGGTGGTACTGATATGATGCTACTGTCAACAGATGAACGTCAGTAAAGATGAGAATTTCACTTCGCTAGTTGTACGTCTGGCAGTAGCTGGTGTTTGGATGCCGGTCAGCCATGTTTAAATGCTCAATTCTTTCTCTCGTTTGGCACTGAGGAAAAAAGTCCTACAGACCTGTCATTTCCTTGGAGTTTTGTTGATCAGGTTTTCTGCCATGTTGTCTTCCCGTTGAATACTGGTGCAGTTGATATGGAGGTCAGTTATTTCATTGTAGTGGAAAACGTCTCATGTCTGGTTCACATCTGGCAGCAGGTCTGGTACTTGAATGCCGGTCCCTCTTTTGTCATATTTAGTCCATTTCGTTGTCGTCACCGTCAGTTTTTATGTCATTATAGGTTCCTTGTATGTTGTTGCAGCAGTACTTGCAATTTGGCCATCACTGGAGTTCGGATAGGCCCAGAGGACGGCAAGATATAGGAGCAGCCTTGTTGCTGCTTGCTGCTGGCAAGCTACGAGGTCTTGGGTGGGGTCTGGGGCGGGGCGGGGCGATGTGGGGTCAGAAGGGTCATTAACACCTAGGTGTGACCGCCGCCATTTTGGGCAATACAGCCACATTCTATACTATTAAATTTGGGTATTATTATCCTTGGAGGACATAGAATGGTTCAGGTGTTACCCAATCTTCTATTTCTTCTGGAAGATCATTCCTCATTATTTAGTGTGCTTTGCATTTATGCTGCATATAGAGAACTGTGGTCTGAGGTTATAGCTACATGGTGCGCGTACTTTCTCTGCTCGATTCGATGGTACAAGGGAGACTGTAGTTCTGAGTGGTTCTCTGTGAATAGAATTGTTGGTCCTCATCAATGCTGCTGGTGTTCCACACAGTGTGACTTTGTCAATGGTCCAAGTCGGACCGAAACGTCGTCGCAAGCTTCTCTCTTTTATGTGCGGGTTATTTGTGTATCGTTCCAGTCACGGTATTGTGCCTTTTTGTTATTTATCTGCTGGTGTTTGATACACTAAATGACTAAACTGACTCGTCATATGAATCTTTGGACACGTCAGTTTTCTAGTTCCCGAAGTGCACTGGGTCATTATTCATACCTACCTCGGTGAAGGAAGACACTGGGTTCTCTTCCTGGAAGGGTACAAGGGTGAGTTTAGTTGAATGCCAATTGGCTGCATCACTCAGAGCAGCAATGGAACCTGCTTGATCAAAAGGGTCACCCTCTACGCCGGCGGATTGTGCAGTGACTGTTGCAAGTGCAGGGGTCGTTTCTTCCTTCCTGGGGGTGGGGGGGGTTAGATGTGAGTGTTGCCGGGTACATTCACCCTGGGTTGAGGAGTGGAATTCAGTTAATGAGCTCACTTTATCTGGGACGATGATATGAAGCTTCCTTTGCTAATAACAGATCGTTGATGATGGTAGAGCAGAGCTGGTCATCCCCCATGCCTTGTCACGTTCCTCATGTATATCAGATCCCCTTCTTTCCCTCTTTCTTGTATGGATCCTGGGAAGATAGGGTAGGAGAGTGAACCTTGAGCTTGTTGCTTGCCGGGGTTAGGTTTTGGGGGGGTTGGGAAGGGGAGGAGACCCAGACATTTTTGATGGTAGATGTGGCAGTAGGTGCCCTGCCAGAGCTCAGTATTTTGGGAAAGGATACTTGGGACAGCATAGGCGTGTCGGTGGATTTAGTTTTCTTGGAATTCGCCAGTTTCTTGTCTTCCAGAATTTTCTGGACTGTGGATTTCCTAACATGGCAACAAAGAGAGGACAACATGGTGTTTCTAATCACTTGGATTTCCTTCGGTTGGTGACTCTCTGTAAACTGCAGATTATTTTTTCCCACTGGTGCATTTGTTTGCATTATAGCACTTGAGCCACTGAGTTCCGTTCACAAACCTTTCATAAAATACTTGGTCAGGTGTGCATTTGGTACCAAAGCATCTCAAACAGTTGCCATTTATGAGTTTGGCTTCTTCTAGTGTCTCGAAAATTAATTTCAGAAACTGTTGGTTGTTCGAGTTCTTTCCCAAACTTATACGCCTTGAGGACATTGATATCGGAGTTTGCTCTGTTAATTTCCTCCACGAGTTTTCCAGTAGTATTTTTCATGCATGAAGCTTTCGATGCATTAACAAACACAGAGTGCTGGGCCTGGTAGTTGTCCCGGAAAATGGGTATGATACCCTCATTGATGAGTTTGTCAAGAACATATTTCTTTAGTATTTGGAGTTTGTTCCTCTGTGGAAAATACTGTACATATTTTCCAGAAATTCAGTATTTATATGTAAATAGATGGCCATACTGTATTTAATAATATTTTGTGTCATAGGAAAACGGAAAGCCTGCGTCTGGGCAGGACACTCGCCATCTTGGTTTTTAATTTATACGAAAAGTTGGTGTAATGGGAAGAATTTTTCGTGCTCCAAGGTTAAAAATTTTGTTTGACCCCTCTCAAATAGGAGGCAAAATTGGTGGATGGGCATTCCTGCATAACTTGAGATATCAGACGACTGGGCAAGACAGCTCCAGGAACCTCAGATAAGCTCTCTAGATTTTGTGTAATTCTGGCCAGCATTATTTTCATAGATTTAGTTAGTGAGGTTTTCTGAGTATGATACAACTTAATATTTCCCGTCAAATTGGTGAGTGATATTAGATATATTTTCCTTCTATTTATGTAATTGTGTATATATAAAAACCATTTATTTATTTTTAATATAAAGTCCACAAATTTATATATTTACCGTATTCCTGGTGTATGTATATTTCATTAATTTTAAAAGGTTCAGAGCAACTTGTGGATATGACAGTGGTAGGTACGAAGGGGGACATTTTTGCGACCTAGGAGTCCCAAATTCCTACTTGCTATGTAACTCTGAAAAATAATTTTTATTTTTTTTTATCTTTTTACTGTTATGTAAAAATGAGTTCATTCAGATAAATGAATTTTCCCCACATTTAATTTGCCCTTTGGGTTTCTCTTAAACCCGGAGGAAAAATTAGTAAAGTCATTAATTATTAATTACTTAATAATTTATGTGAAATACAAAAGGAGGTGGTTTTAAGTTCAAAAATTTATTTAATGTGAGTGGATTAAAAAATTTAAAATATTAATTTTTGATAAGCAAAGCCAAGTCTGGCTAATTATATTAATTTGTATAATATAATTTGATAAGACAATCGGGCCCAAATATTTATATCATGTAGTGAATTTGATAAAAAGTGTGGAAAATATTATATTGTTTTAAAATTTTAAATTTTTGCTATCCAAATTCTGGCAAGGATTTTTTTTGTATAATATTAATTTGATAAGCCAATTTTTTTGGCCAAGTTTATTCATTTATTTTTTAATTGATAATCCATGTGTATAATTATTAATGGTATAATAGTTTTGCTATCCAAATTTTCGGGCAAGGAATTATTAATTTGAAAATTTTTAATTTTGATGACCAAGTTTGTTTAATTTTAAAAATTTTAAAATTATATTATACATGAAATTTGCTAAGCTCAGGTAGCTAGGATTTATTCAAATAAGTTGTCTATTTCCCCTTTATAAAGACATAATTTAGTACAAAATCATGTTTTTAAGTTGAATTTTTAATAATTGCATCATGGCTAAAATTTGAGGAAATTAAGAAAAGACAAACATAAATATGGGCAAAGAAAGCCTTCTGCAATTAGAAAGGTCTGTAACAAAAGCAACAATAAATGTTTGGAATTAATGAATCAAGAAACTGGAATATGATGATTTAAAATTTGTATTTAGAGTTTAGGTAATAGATATATTTATACAAAATTTTATTACAACAAATATGAAGGGGATTTTTTAGTAAAATGTGTAGATGGACTGAATAGATCAAAAATAATCGTATTATAATTAGAGAAAAGATTCTTTTTGAAAATCAGGGCCCTTTAATAACAGAATGTGTAAACAAAGGGAGTTAATCATCTGCTCCAAAAAATAAGAGTCTTTGCCAAAACTCCCAGAATATGTTTACTTATTTTAAACCTGGGAAAATTGGGGGGAATTTTGGTCAATTTTTTAAAGCAGCTGTGCAGACACATGGGCCAACCCGGGTAACTAAATTTTTTTACCTCAAAGGGCAGGAAGAGAGATGCTTTCATACTCATACAAGCCTTTTTCCCCAAATTTGATGACTCTTCAAGGGAAACGTTGACTTGGAAGGTCACTTATGGTAATATGGTTTTGGGTCTATGAAAATTATTGATAATTTGAAATCCCCCGATCACACTTAAAAGGTTTACACATTTAGAGTTAAACTGGGGACACTCTCAAAACTTAAGTAATAATAAATCTGAAGGATTAGAATGGTTATTGATGCCATGATACAAAATAAATTAAACTATAAAAAAACTTGAATGACTCTCGAACAAAAATCACAAGGGGTTTTTTTGGGCTGAAAGGAAATAAAAACTAGGTCTACAAAATGATTTTGCAGTTGCAGACCAGCCAACCCAAATCATTTTAAAAATGCAACACATAATAACTCTGAGGGATCTTAAGTTTCACAAAGGGGAAAAAAATCCAAAATTAATAATCAAAAATTTTTTCCTAAAAAGGTTGCATAAATCTTTCAAATAGCAGGAATCAGAAAAATGATTCTCCAAAAAGAAGAATAAGTACCCTCTTTAAAAGTAGACAGTTAAAAGGAAACTAGTCAAAAAAAAGAAGTTGTCTTTTTTGCAAGGGGACTCATTTTTTTAAGAATTGCAAGCATAAATTTATGAATGATAAAGTTGAAAGATTGGAGAACTTGACAGATTACAGGTGTTTGGGGGAATCACAATGAAAGGATTTTTGCAAATTAAAAAAACTTTATCAATGTCACAAAGGAAACACCATTAAATCATGTGTAAAGGTTATATATAATTGATAATAATGAAAATGTTACAAACCTGACACAAAAGTAGCTAATGTAAAAATTGCTGTAATGTTAATAATGTGGCTTTGCGAAGTACCTTACCTGTTTACAGGGAAAAAAAGATGTAAAAGGCATAAATAAAAAAATGTAAAAACATTATTGGACTAGGGATCCCAGTGTACTTTCGTAAACGTAAATATCTTGATGGGATGAAAGTACAGATGGGGGATCCCACAACTTTAAAATTATCTGGTTTTCTCTCGGATAAAAGGGCTCAATTGTATGACACTGTTTATGTAACTCTCAGGTTGGTCAATGAGAAAAAAGTGGTTTTAATGCAGTAATTGTTTGATAGACTTCCAGAGAAAATTTTCTACAATAGGACTTAGTAAAGCTGCAGAAAGATCTCACATAATGTAAATTTAGCACCTTCTGGTGTAAGTGATGATTTTTGTAGCCCAATAAATATTTTGAAAGGTAGTGACTATTATGCCTCCTTTGTAAAGGGTATGGTAAAGAAATGTGGTGTCACCCTTTTGAAGACTGCAGGAGGCCATGTAATGTATGGTAGGATTCCTCGTACTAATAATGCATGACTAGAGGAAACTACAAATACCATAACTGTGTGTCTTACTCATGAAGTTGTACCCCAGAATAATTCTTCCATAGAGGATGGTGTTGAGCCAGTGCATAAATTGTGGGAATTAGACAGCATTGGAATAAATGTAAATGAAGAAAGTCCAGACGATTCTTTTACTCAGGAACAGTACCTGAGAGATGCAAAAATTGAATCTGGACAATACTGGGTGCGACTTCCGCGGAGACTGAACCATCCAGAATTGACTCACGAAATCGTAATGACACGATTGCAAACAAACCATACCCCAGCCGGGATTGAACCCGCGGTCAGAGAGTCTCAAAACTCCAGACCGTCGCGTTAGCCACTAGACCAACTAGCCACAATAAGATTCGTCCAACTAGGTATATTTCTACACCATAGCTGGTCTAGTGGCTAACGTGACGGTCTGGAGTTTTGAGACTCTCTGACCGCAGGTTCAACCCCGGGCCCGGGGGTAGGGGTTTCATCCAGAATTGCCCACTATTACAGAATGGCATATGGGCAGTTAAAGGCTCAGCCCCCCGAACTGAGTAAGACACCAGAATTGTTAACTGCCTATAATGATATAATTGCTGAGCAGTTAATTAATAAATTTATAGAAGAGGTACCTCCTGAGCAAGCCAAAATTTATGGTCACTATTTGCCACATCACGTAGTGAAAAAGGATTCTAAGACCACTTCTCTGAGAATTGTGTTTAATTGTAGTGCCAGGAGTAACAAAAATGTACCTAGTTTAAATGACTGTTTGATGACTGATGATTGACAGAAAAATTAGGAAATATCTTATTAAATTTCAGGATGAAAAATTATGCCTTTACGGCTGACATAAGTAAAGCTTTCCTAAGAGTGGGTTTACAAGAGGCTGACCGGGACTGTACCCGCTTCTTATGGCCTGAGAATCCTAGTGACCCACTTAGCCCTCTGAAAACCTTTCGCTTTGGGAGGTATTATTTGGTGTTTCATCCAGTCCGTTCCGACTTCAAGCGACGATAAATGCACACCTTAAATGTACGGGAAGTCCATTGAATAAAGTAATGAGAAAACAATTTTAAGTGGAAAGTTTCCTGGGTGTGACGTCAACTGAAGAGGAACTGTTAATGACTTATGGAGAGGCTAATAAAATAATGCAAAGTGCAAATATGCCTCTGAAAGGATGGAATAGTAATTCGTCCAAATTAAAGGACAAAATAAGTAAAGATTACCCCGGAGATGAAGTGCCAAAATGTAGTAATGTATTGGGATTAACTGGGGATACTGAGAGAGATTTGTTAATGTTAAAACATAATAATTACAGTATGCCCAATAAATTAACTAAGAGAGTCTTGCTTGCTGAAGTTTCCAAATGTTTTGATCCACTAGGTTTAGTGTCACCCCTTATATAAGAGGGAAATTATTAATTCAGGAAGCATGGAAACTTAAATGTGCTTGGGGTGAAATTCTACCTGAGGAATTCATTAACGGTGGGCTGAATTAATTGGTGATTATGAAAAAATTCAATGTTGGAGTTCCCATGCCAGGTGGCCAATCCAATGGGAAAAATGTACTCCACATTTTTTGTGATGCTTCAAAATTGGCATTTTGGAGCAGTTGCTTACCTTCAATGTAATAGTTTATTTCTCTTGTTATGTCAAGGCTAAAGTGTCTCCAAATTTAAAACACGTACCTTGCCTCAGTTGGGAAATTTAAAAGCCTTTATGTAGGTGTCAAAAATTTTTAATTATATAAGAAAAAAGTTGCAGGGGATAAATATTAGCGACACTGTAATTTGGTCTTTATAATGAGGTATCCTTACAATGGATTCATAATGGAAACACTAAAATTTGTGTACGTACAAAAACAGAAATAGCTGAAATTAATCAGATGGGAAGAGAAGTATAATAGTTTGGGGGCAGCATATGTTAACCTTTAATCATTACCTGGTGAGGAGAATCCAGCTGATTTCTTGTCTCGAAGTTTACCTTTTGCTAAATTTGTAAATACTGTATTATGGTTTAAAGGACTGAGCTGGTTGGGAAATAAAGCTAATTGGCCTGTACAAAAGGTGTATATTGCTCCTGTTGAAATTACTGTGACCACTGCTCCAATAGTTAGTCCCTTTCCCTTTGCCATTGATATAAATAGGTATTCTTCTTTACCCAAACTAATCAATGTAACTAAGTTGGTGTTTAAATTTCTAAACAAGATGAATATTTCATATAAGTTTTTCACATCCTCTTGAAATTTGGATAAAGAGGGTACAGGAAGAAATCTATGGAAATGAGTTTAAAATTTGGGATGATGGAAAGAAAATTTGTGAAGGTTCCATAATAGAGAAATTTGGGGCTGTATTTAGAGAACAATGCAATTAGGTGCAGAGGTAGGTTACAAAATGCTGAATTGGGTGATTATGCTAAACACCCTATCTTACTGCCCAAGACTCATCATCTAACAAATTTGATTGTTCTAAATGCCCATAAAAATGTAATATATGGTGGGGTACAAGATACCTTAAATTGTATTAGGGAAACTTTCTGGATTCCACAAGGATGGCAAAGTGTAAAAAGGGTGATTAAATCTTGTGTAATATGTCGCTGTGTGGATGCCAGATCCTGTATGTACCCAGGTCCTCCACCATTGCCAAAGGAGCGTGTACAATTAGTGAAACCATTTGATGTAACAGGTGTAGACTATAGTGGTCCAATAACTTTAACAGGTACTTCAAATGGTGTTCCACTGAAAGTGTATGTATGTTTGTTCACCTGTACTGCTACTAGGGCAGTTCATTTAGAAGTGGCACAGGACTTGTCTGCAGAACAGTTTATACAGCTGTTTCGAAAATTTGCATCTAGGAGATCCTGTCCGATGTTGATGATTTTGGATAATGCCACAAATTTTGTAGCAGGTGCTCAACACTTGATAGAATTAAATAATAGTAACGATGTTCAATCTCTGTTAGCCCAGCGAGGGTGTACCTGGAAATTTATTACTCCTAGAGCACCTTGGCGGGGGGGGGGCTGTACAAAAGACTGATAGGCACAGTGAAGAGGTGTCTCTGCAAAGTACTACACTGGAAGAGAATTAATTTGGAAGAATTCCGTGCAGTGTTAGTGGAGGCAGAAAATCTATAAATAATAGGCCTCTCTCGTACATGAGTGATACACCTGATGCAGATGTATTAACACCTTCTCACCTAATATGTGGAAGGAAATTGGAAGCTGCCACTGTCTACAGAGATAATCTGGAAGAAAGTGATGAAGATTACAATGATGCGGCAGTGTTGTGTGATAAATTTAAAATGTTAAATAAAGTAATTGATCACTGGTCTAATGTGTGGCGTAAGGAATATCTTCTTACACTACGTGAACACTTTTATGGTGCGACAGAGGCAGTAAATCGACAGACCATTCAACCAGGTGACATTGTGTTAATTAATACTGAACAACATCAAACATTGTGGCCTCTGGGCAAAGTATTGACATTGTACCCAGATGCACAAGGTGTTGTCAGGAATGTCAAAGAGTTGTGTCATGGCCAGGAAAGTTTACACACAATTAATAAATTGATTCCCTTGGAATTAGGTGTTCAATCAAACGTAAATGAAAATCCGAGGGAAAGTGGGCATGAGTGTATGGAAGATTAGCGCAGACCAAGTGATGCCGGAAGATGAAAACGTAGTAAGGGCCTACTAGGAGAACAGTCACCCCAAACCAGAACTGGCTGGAATCGTCTCCTAAAAGAAAGAAATAATTTGAATCGTTTAGGGAACGAACTCCGGCCGGCCGCAGGTGGAAAATACTGTATATATTTTTTCCAAATTTAGTATTTATTTGTAAATAGATGGCCATACTGTATTTAATAACTTTTATGTCATAGAAAACGGAAACCTGCGTCTGGGCACGACACTCGCCATCTTGGTTTTGAATTTTGTATGAACGTTGGTGTAATGGGAAGAATTTTTCGTGCTCTAGAGGTTAAAATTGTGTTGACACCTCTCATATAGGAGGCGAAATTGGTGGATGTGCATTCCTGCATAATTTGAGATATCAGACGACTGAACAAGACAGCTCAGGAAAACCTCAGATAAGCTCTCTAGATTTGTGTGTAATTCTGGCCAGCATTATTTTCATAGATTTAGTTAGTGAGGTTTTTCTGAGTATGATACAACTTAATATCCAGTCAAATTGGTGAGTGATAATTAGATATATTTTCCTTCTGTTTTGTAATTGTGTATATATATAACCATTTATTATTTTTAATATACATTCCACAAATTTATATATTTACCAGTATTCCTGGTGTATGTATATTTCATTTAATTAATAGGTCCAGAGCACTTGTGGATATGACAGTGGTAGGTATCGAAGGGGGACATTTTTGCGACTTAGGTGTCCCAAATTCCTACTTGTCTATGTAAATCTGATAAATAATAATTATCTTTGTTATCATTTACTGTTATGTACATAATGAGTTACATTCAGATAAATGCAATTTTCCACATCCTCTTACGAGGAGAAAAAGTAGTACAACACAAGAGTAGGTCTGGAAAATATCCACCGGTGCAACTGTGGGACCGGTGGGGTATATAGTACAAATGCACTATAAATTTTTTTTTTTTTTTTTTTTTCACTTCTGGCCATCAGTGTCCCGAAATCTGAGTCTTATATTGGGCATGTTGCCCCCTTAAGGAAAGGCTGTCATAGATGATATGCTGGAAAAAAGAAGAACTTTATAAAGTAACCTACATTTCCCACGTCAGCTGACTTATGACGGTCAGCCCCTAACATAACCTACCTTGGAGGAAGTGAGGGAAACGGGACCCAAGGCAGTGATTGACCAAAGATTAATATGCCACACGGGCTACTGGATAGTCACCTTGTCTTGTTTTAAGTCACCAGAGGAGAAGTTACAGAAAAAGAAGACAGGAAAGTTAGAAAGAAAAGCAGTGTAGAGAGTGTTTGTTGTTAGGCCAGGTAGTGGTTGAGGTATTGTTGGGGGAAGAATGAGGTGGGGGAGTGAAAGGGGGAGAGGGGGGAACACGCAAGCTAGTCACTGCATTACCTTCTTGATGGGATGGGTCCCCGAAGTGACAGCAAGCAAGTTTCTTCTCAGCTCTGAATAATTCAGGATAACCTTAATTAAAAATGACTTTGGGTGTTAGTGCTCCTACCGAAAACTCCGACGTCCCCCTCGCTGCGCCCCTCCACTTGCAGAATGAATGAATGGGAATGACATCACTACCAGAAAGGAGAGAAGGAGCCAGTATATATAGCCTAGCTGGCGTGATGTGGGGTTGTATGTTAGTTTATAG
>NW_026505698.1:0-15813 GCF_026875155.1 Cherax quadricarinatus
CGGGGGCATGGGATGCTCCTGGCCGGGTGTGTGGGCCGTCGTCCTCGTGATCATCTTCGCTGCGGGGCCCCTGTGGGCCCCCCCGTGCAGCCCGGGGCCCGGGGACGGCGGGACGCTCCCCCGGGGGCCCCGCGCAGCCCAACGGGTGACCCTTTTCGGATTCGTGAAGGAATCGACATCCGCCGAGGGGGGCCGCACGCCCCCCCGCCCAGGCAAAGTCGGGGTGACCGAGGTGCGACGGGAGCAGAGCGCACGACCCTCCCCGATGCGACCCTCCTCCGTGGCCTGGTCTCCCGATAAAGGGCGACTGCTCTGCCCCATCGGGACCGCCGCGAGGTCGTTCCTCGTGGATAGGGGGTGGGGAGATCGTTCCGGTGGGTCCCCCGGGGTTTCCGGGGACGGTCGGGTCGGCGGACGGCCGGCGGATTCTGGGCGCTCGCTCGCTCCCCCGGTTCTCCCAGGTTCGCTCTCGTCCTCGATTCGACTGGGGAGCTGGGGAGCGTCCCGCTGCCCGAGGATCCACCCACGTCGAGTACGACTGGTCCCGAGGGCGGCGATCCTATCGTCGGGAGTCGCCCCCAGGAGGACGGGGGCTCTGGGGGGTGTCCGCGCAGGGGGGCGTTCCCGTGCGGGTCCCGCCGGCAAATCGGGCGCGGATGGGGCCCGGAAGGCGACGCAATTTTTTCTCCTGGCCGGCGGGCGATCACCCGGGGTCCTGCGCGCCCCGTTTCCCCGCGCCCCGGGAGGGCGGCGCCGACCTGCTCACCCGGGTCCCGAACGCCCAGTTTCCCACCCGATGCGGGCGCTCCGGCGGCGCGGTCCCGGCCCGTCTCGTCCCTCGTCCGACGAGCGCGCCGACCCCCCGACGGTGCTGAAATCCCCCCCCCCACCCTCGTGCCCGTCTCGGCCGACGGGTCGCGCCCGCCTTTCCCCGATCACCACCGCGCTTCCCCCGCTTGGGGGGGCGGGTTTCCGGGGTTTGAGCCCCAGGCGGTCTGGGGGGGGGCTTCTCCCCCCGATCCCAAACTTCGACCCGGGAGCGAGGGGGATCGCGGGGTCAAAGGGGACGAGCGAGGCGATGTCGATTTCCCTCTGCCTCTTCCCGCGGCGACGCTCCCCAGGCGATCACCGAGGTGGGAGCGAGCAAGTCGTTCCCCCCTGGTCGGCGGCGGCACCCCTCTGGCGTTGGGACCCAACGAAAGGCACGGGGGGGCGGTGTGGTGGACGGCGGGGCCGGGGGGGCACGCCCCGGTCCGTTTTTCCGGGGGGATTTCCGGGGGGGTACCTACTGCGGTGGTGCCGGACGGTCGCCTCCCCTCCATCCGTACGGAGCCCCACAATCGCAACACGCCCTGGGACGCCCGGGGAGGGGGCGGGCACTGGCTCTTCGATCCGCCGCGCGACGGCACGCTCTTTTAGGGGCGCGCCCCCTCCGGAGGGGAACGCTACGCCCGGCGGGGGCCGTGGGGGGCGCGGCGAGTTCGGAGTCTGGGCGTCGCGCCGGTTCTCCCGGGAGCGATTCTTACCGGAACGGGGTGCCCATTTTTCCCGGTCCCGCCGGGCGGCCGTGGGTCCATCTGGCCCGCGAGGGCCGCGAGTCGGCTATCTCGGCGAGAGCGGGGGCGAGGTGCGGGGTCCGCTCGACATGCCGGTCGAGACATGGCCGCGCTTCCGCCCGGGACCTGCGTCGCGGGCGGACGTGGACGTGGCCCCGGGACGCGACTCATCGCCCGTGCGCCGGGGGACCAACGTGAGTGGGGCGGGGATCTGCCCAGGGCGCGCGTCCCCCGGAACTGCCCGCGAGCGGGGGGCCCCCGGCCTCGTGCTATGCTCCCGCCCTTCCCGGACAAAGGGTCCGGACGGTGCCACCCGCCTGCTGGCGCGAGGAGTCCAGAAACCGGTCGCTGTCGGCCACTACAGATTGGAGAAGCTCGGGCAGGGGGGATGGGCGTTGGTCTACAAAGGGGCCGCGACACCCGCGGTCGTCCGGTTGCGCTCAAAGTGCTGCCCCTCCCGGGCTCGAGGATCCGACGCCACCGTCGCTTCACCCGGAGGCCCGGGCGGGTTCCCCGGTCAACCACCCGGCCCTCGCCGTCTACGGGGTCGAAACGCAGCCCGTGCCCGGGGGGAGCCGGTCAGGGCATCGTCGGAGTTCGGGACGGTTCCAAACCCCCGCCGTCATCCGGCGACGAACTCGACGTCCTCTCCGCATCGGATGGGGGACGCAGGTGGCGAGCGCCTGCACCGGGCCCACAGGCCGGCATCTCCACCGGACATAAAGCCCGACAACATCTGGTCCCCCCCGCGGGCCCCCAAAGGTCTCGACTTCGTCTGGCCAAGCCGCCCATGGGGGGGACGGGGTCCCCCCCGACCAGACGCTCAGGGGACTCCGACCAGGGCCCCATGCGACCGGGGGCATGACCCAGGGGGGGGCGGAAAGGGACGGTGCCTACTGACCCCGGACGGGCGCGGGACTCCCCGCCGATCGGCGCTCGGACACTTCTCGTGGGCTTTCGTCCCTACGAGATGGCCCAGGGGGAAACCCCCCTTCAGTGGGGAGAGCGCGCTCGACACCAGCACGCGTCGCCTTGGGGGAAACGCGTCCGCTAGCGACTCCCCGCGCCGGACCCCCCTACTCCCCCAGAAATCGGAAATCTTTTCCCGGAAAGGAGGGGGCCCGTCGCTATCCCACGGGGCGGAGGTCGAAAAGGGAGTGCGGGAGGTCGCCGGGAACTCGAGCGGCGTGACCCGGACGGCTCCGCTCCCGACCGCGCACTCGGGGCCTGGAACGGGGGGGAGGCCGACGCCCGGAAGCCCGGTCCCCTCCAACAAAGGGGGTGGTCTTGTGGCTATGGCCCTGATCCTCGGGGCTATGCCCGGTCTACGCGAGGAAAGGGGGCGGGATCGGGCCCGGGTCTTCCCCCTTCCTCATCGCGGCTTCTTCGTCTATGGGCGCTTCCGACCCAGAAATCGCGTCATTCGCAAGTTCGCAAAACCGCGTGCGCAAGGACCCGGCCGTGCGCCCTCGTGAGCTGCGAGGGGGGCGAAGTGATCGTCGCCCTCGACTCGCCCCGGCCCCACCTCGAAAGCTCAACCGCATTTTCGAGGGAGAACGGCGGCTCTACAGGGGCGCGCCCCGGGGAACCGAACTCCGCGAGGACCTGGGCACAGGCGTTTCCGCGAACTCCCACCCCCCCCCGGCCTCCTCTACGTGCGGGAGGCCTGAGGGGGGCGGACCGACCCGGCCCGCCCATTTTCGGCGACCCGGGCGGGCGGGCTGATCGGGCGGAGGTGACCGGTCGCCCCCCGCGGCAAACCACCGACACGCGATCCGCTCGCTCTGAGGGAAGCCCGCGCTGGTCCCGCCCGCTAAACTCCCGCGGCAACCTCGCGACCGAAAAATCGTCGGCCCGTCCCAGAGGACGCGGGGGGCACCCGTGCGGGGGTTCCAGCGGCGAAAACGACGGATCTCCCGGCCGAGGGCATCGACGAACCAATTCCACGGTGTGGATTGGGCCCAGCGTGAGGCGCGGGACGGCGTCGATCCGCACCGGAGCGGGGACCGCGAGCCGATGGCGCCGGAGGCGCGGGGCCGAGCGGGTCGGGGCCACGGGGTCGGCTTCCGGAAGCCCGGCGGAAGGTGTAGATGTAGTCGCCGGTTTTGAGGTTTTTGTTGTTTCGCGGCGTGCCCCCCAGGTAAAGCGGCGGTACCGGGTGCCCGGGGGCCGGGGGCCGCCATGATCACCAGGAAAGCCGCGTCGAACGCCGGGAAGGTTCCCCCTTCCTTTTTTTTTGGCGTAGTCGCGAAGCACGCCGGCGCCTTTGGGATCTGGACGAAGGTGGGGGTTTTCGGGAGCAGGACTCCGCCCCCGACTTCCCGCCCCGTCGATCACCCCTGGTCTCGAAAACCCCCCGGCGCTGCCCGGGATCGGGGATGAGGATCTCCGCGTGAACGCGCCCCGGGCCCTACTCCCCGGGGGAGTCCCCCCGATGGGAGGGATCCGTCGCCCCTGTTCAACGGGAAGGGGGCATGGCAACCGATTGTTGCACGTCTTGTTGGCGGGCGGGTCGCCCGCCGTCCATCCTCCGGACCGGCATGCTGCGAGCGCGAAGCCGGGGGCCGCGGAGCACGGTGATGGGGGCGAGGTACCGGGCGAGCCGACCGGGGCCCCTTTTGCGCGGGAGCCGTGGGGGGGGGCCCTGGGGACGGAAGGGGTGCGGTGACCCGGTGGGGGGCACGGGGATTCCAGGCTGCACGGGGGGCCTCCAGGAGGTTGGGGACGGGCGGGACGCTTCCCCTGGCACCGCGTGGGATTCGCGCGGACCCACGGCCGGGAAGCGCATCATCGGTCGATGAGGGGATCCGCTCGAGGCCGCCCCGCGTCGCCGGACCGGTCCGATCGCCTCGCCCTTTCGGGCGGAGGACCGGCGTCCTGATACACGCCCTGCATTCGGGGCCGGCACCCGCGGCCGGCCCCCCGCGGCCGCCGGACCCTCGGCCCCGCCGCAATCTCCGCGGTCCGCGTCCGAGCCCCGGCTCGGACCGGCCGTCGGATCGGGGAACCCAAACGTCTCCGTAAAATTGCTCCCCGCGGGATGGGACTCGCGATCGAAGCGGTCGCCACGGTGACGGCGATCTCCAGGGGTAGACGCCGGGCGTGAGGGTGAAGCGCTTGGGGTTGGAGGTCGTGCGGGGGTTTGGTGCGGCCGGCATCCACCCACGTGCCATCGCGACCGGACGGCGACGGTGGGGTCACGACTCGTTCTGCGCCGGGCGCCAAAGGGATTCGCCGCTGGCGAAGTCGTTTGGGTCACGGGGCCCCGCGCTTTCCCGGCTCCACCCTCACCGGGGGGCCTGGGTCGGCTTTTCCCCCGATCTCGACGGAGGCCAGCTCGACGTCGTACCGCCCCCGGGGTGATTTCCCCATCTTGGGGGTTTCTCCGGGGGCAGTGTAGGTCTCCTTGGTGCGACCCCGCGGGGCCGCGGGGAAAGACCTGGTGCGAGCGGGAGGGGTCCGTTCGCGTGGCGCCGAGGGATCTCGCCGTTCGAGAAGTCAACTCCTTTCCCGGGGCGCCCCCCCGCGATTCCAGGCGAATTTGCGGCGCACGTTTCCCTTCACCGACGGCGACCACGCTGAGTCGTAGTGCCTCGGGAAGCGGGATGGACGGGGGTTGGGCCCGGGGGAGGCGTAGGTGCGGCCGTGCCGGGGCCCACTCGCGCGAGCCGCGCTCGACCACCTGGAGGGGACGTCCCGGGAGCGCCCCGGGGGCCACTCCCTTGCACGAGGCGGCCGGCAGGAGTCTGGGCGGGCAGGGCCACGGCCCCCTCCAGGGCGCCCGAGAGCTGGGCGGCGTTCTCCGCGGTGAGGAGAGGCCGCCGCCGGCCTGGGCGGACACTCCGGGGAGAGACTTCTTCCTTGGCCAGTCAACCGACGATGTGGAGGAGGGGGGCTCGTTTCCCCTTGGCCCGCGCTTCGCTCCGAAGGCCAGGGACGCCTCCACACGCTCGACCCGCCCCGTAGAAGGATGATGGTGGGGGGGCGTCCCCCTCGCGGCCACGGGTCCAGGGCCCTCCCCGGAGCGAGGCGGTGATCGGCGTTTTTTCCCTTTGGATTCAGGGCCTCGATGGGGACCCAGGGGCCTTTTTCGACGGGGGGAGCGCCCCCGATGGCTCGATGTCGGCGCATCTCCCTTCCGATCGGTGCCGAGGGGACGAGCCACTTGCGCCCCTTCCCCGAACCCGTCGATGAGTCCGGCGAGGACGCGGCGGGCCACCACGATCTTTTTCCCCCTGGCCCGGGCCCCACTCGACCCGGGAGGCGTCGAGCAGGGGACGAGGTCGGGGCCCGGGCGGCGGGGGAGGCGGGCGCCGGCGCGGCGAGGACCCCGGGGCGGGGAGCCCGGGCGGGGGGGGGCGGCGACGCGGCGAAGCGGCGATCGGACGCGGCGAGCCCGGCGAGGGGGGGGGCGGCGAGGGGGGGCGGCGAGGCTGTGCGCACTACGTCGGTTCGGGGCGTCGTCGGTTTCCGCGCGATGGGATCCAGGCGGCCCCTCAGGTCGATCGTTCGTGTCGTTCGGGGTACGGGGGGTGTAGGCGGGAGGGGCCCCTTCGCGGGCGCGACCGACGACGCGCGATCGAGCGACCGATGGGGGGCCCGCGACCCAGCCCCCCGCGAACCGGGCCCACCCGGGGTCGGGGGTCAGCGAGCGAGGGGCGCCGGGATCGCGGCGCACGCCCCAGCCCGGGCCCGCCGAACCGAGCGGCGACGGGGGCACGGCGCGACGCAGGTTGCCCGAGCCCTCCCGGTCCTGGGTCATTGGTCGCCCCCCCGTCGGGATTCCGGGGGCCGGGGGGGCGAAGAGAGCAAAGCATCTGTTCCGAGACCGGCGGGACGCCCCCCTTCCCCTAAAAAGCGCGCGTTTTCCGCGGCACGTGTCGGGTCCTTGCCGACTCGCCCCCCCCAGCTCTGCCTGATCCCGGGGGCGCCTCACCTTCGATTGCAACGACGTCACGCGCGGCCCGCCCGGGGGGGCCCTCAGGCGTGGGCGGTCCCGGCCCCTCCCCTCGACCTGGAGGACCCACTTGGGGTTCCCCCAAAGGTTTCCCGGGCCCAAAGCCCCCTTCCTGGGCCCCCGACTCCCGCTTCGTGGTGGCGACACGGGTTGCGGCGAGTGATCCTCGCCTCCGTATTCACTTCGCCGCCCCTTCCGGGGCGGGGGTCGCGCTCCTCGCGCGGACGAGGGGCCCCCGGGGGAGATTCCCCCGTGGTGCCGGGTCACGGGGCATCGACCCCGGCCCGCCACCATCCCTATACCTCTCGAGGGCCGCGGGACCACGAGAAGGAGAGGAAGAAAAAGCAAAAAGTTCTGTGTCTCCATATCAGTCGAAGTCCGAGGGGGATATGGGACTCGGGTTGTGGCGCCAACGCCGCGCTGGGGGGCGAGAACAGACGATGGCTTCCCCTCCGCGGACGGAGTCTGGGCGGCGGTGCGCGGCGAGTACGAGAGAGAGTGGGCGCCCCCTTCGCTCCCCCCTTGGGGAATCGTCGACAAGTTCGGGCGGGGGCGGGGTCCGGGCCTGCGCGCCCTCCCCTCAAGAAGCGGGGGTCGAGGGGGATCAGCTCATCGCGGCGCCACGCCGGGGGGGCGGCGCTCGTCGATTTCCTCTCCGGGGTACGCCCTGCTTTTCCTACTGAGACGCGCGAGTTCGAGAGAAAACCGCCCCCGGGGGGATGCTGGTTCCTCCCAGTTTCCACAGGGTTTGGGTTCCCAGGGTGACCCCGATGAATGCCCCGATCCGCACACCTCCCCGTCGATGACTTGGGACGGGGGGATCTCGCTGTGGCTGGGGTTCTCGTCCCCCTCATCCGCGAAAACATCTCGCGGTGCCGGGGGGGCGGGGTCCTGGGATGCTTTCCCAAGCCGACGGGGGCCGACGACCTCCGCCCTGGTGCCGGAGGGTCGGCCACGAGTACCTCGGCACCCCGGCCCCGTCGCCCGCGGGGGGGCCCCGGGGGCCTTGTTATTCGTGCGTCGGGGGACCCGGGGGCCGGCCGCGACCGGGGAAAGCGGGGGGCCTCGCCTGGAAAAGGAGGGGGCGCAGCCTACGAATGGCGTCGGGCGCGTGCGTGCCCCGGGGCCCCCTGGGAGCACGGCCTACTGCCGGAACTTCCCCTTTCCGCGCCGGGAAAAACCGGCGAGCTTCGAGGGAAGGACCCCCACCCTTTCCTCGTCGAACTCCTCCCGGGCGCCCTGGGGCCGGCCCGGGCCCGGGGTTCGCCAGGGAGGGGGCCCCGGGGCCGGAGGCCATCGAGACATCAGATCACGGTGGCGGACGGCTCGGCAATCCCCGGGCCCACCTCGGATCGGGGAGGGGGATCCGGGGGCCGGGGGTCGGGGTGAAGTGCTTCGCTTCGAGGGCGCGGCGAGTCCGCGGGGGCGGGCCCTGGGACGTACCGGGCCGGGTTTTCCCCGGGCCGTGACCCTGGCCCGAGCCACGGACTCCGCTCAAGCTCCGGTGGTCTAGAGGGTCTTCGTGAGCGATCCCGCTCGCGAGGGGGCCCCCGGAACGACGGGCCAGAGCGGGGGGCTTTCGCCCGGGAGGGGACTCATGTTCGAATCACGCAGGGGGGGTTTTGGCCGCGGCCCCGGGAACTCCCCCCGGCGCTGCGCGATCTCCAAAAGGGGACAATCGGCCGCGGGCCTTCGGACACGTCGCCGCCCGGGGAGGGGGGCGCTGCGCCCACGCGACGGCGGGGGGCGCCGACATCGTCGGCGGGGGAGCGGGGGGCGTTCTACCCTTCGTTAGGGAAAAGCCGGGGGCACCCACCATGTCCCTCGGGAAATGCCGACACGGTGGGGGACAAGGCCGGGTTCGAGGAGAGCCCCCCCTCGAGTCCCGCCTCGGCGATCCGCAACCCGACCTGCGTGGGGAAACTCTCCCCCCAAAAGGGGAAACCCCTGGCCCTGAGTGAATTTCCTTCGTGCGCACGTCACGGACCCGGGGCCGTCAAGGTTCCACTTTTCCCGGGTCCCACCGCTCCCCGGGCCTTTGGGGGGGCGCGTACTCCAAGGCGGGGGTACCCCGACAAGGGGTGGGGAGGATCGTGGCATCCCACGGACGAACTCGTCGATCTGGGCCCAGGGCCGGTTTCGAGTTCGGCAGTTCGACGAACCCCCTCCTCACGGGATCGTCATGTCCCAGGAAGTGATCGCCGAACCCTTCAGGGAGCACCCCGGCCACCCCCGGGGGCGGGGACGGAATCGAATACCGGGCCCATCTCCCAACCCATCGTGCGGGAGGCACAAGGAGGTTGGGGCGAGGCCCTTCCCCGCCTCGGCCGCACGTCTGCCGCGGCAATGGAGTCGGGACGAAACGTCCCCCACGGGGACTATGCCCCGCCCTCCCCACCTTCCCGGTTCAAATGACCAGTTCGGCTCGACACTCGACCCCCGGGGCCCGGGGAGATCGAGATCGGGGAAAGGGCCCCCGGGGATCGGAGATCGGTCTCGGGGTCTAAACCCCGCGCCCCCTGGGGTCACCCCCCCGCCTCATCATGGCCGGGTCGAGGAGGCCCTGCGCGGTTGCCCCCGACGCACTTCCTCAACCCGGCGCGGTTTTTGGGGTTTTGTTTCGCAAACCGCTGGTCAAATGAAGGCGGGGCGGCCGCCAAAAGCCCGCGCATGGCGGGGGCCCCGGGGCGCTCCTGCGGACCGGGTACCCCCCCCCTTTGCCCCCGAACCCCCGCGGGTGGGAGTGCCCGGGTCACAACCCCGGGGGCAGGGGGGCGTGCGCGGCCGCCCCCCGCAAATGGTTCCCACAACTCAGGGGACAAGGGGCCCTGGCGCGGCGACAATCCCGCTCATGGATTTTCCCCGAAGGGGGGTCGGGGGCCGCTACTACCCCCGGACCCTGGGACGGGGACCTAGGGGTCGGGGGGGCCCCGGGGAGCGACGTCCCCCCCGGGCCGCTCGTCTCGCGCGAGCTTGCCAACCTCCGTGACCCCGGAGCCTTCTCTGGAGGGCCCCGGGAGCCGCAAGGGGACGTTCCTCAACGACGAGCGACGAAGGCCGGCGCGAGGTCCCCTTCCCGGACCGGGGTTTGCTTCGGGGCCTCGAGATCACCTCCTCAACGCCCGGGGGCGTCGCCCCCCAGCGGCTCGGGCACCCCCGCATCCCACCGGGGAGACTCGATCCCGCCAAGCCCCCATTTCCTGGGGGGCCCCCAAAACCCCGCCGGTGGGAGGGCAGGGCCCCCCCTTTCCAGGCCATGGTCGAGGCCGCCCCGCTCCCGTTCAGCCCAAGCCCCGGCCGATCTTCCACTCCTCCCCGACCCACGGCCAGATCTGCCGGGGGGGGGCCCCCAGCTCTCCTCCTGCGGACCCCGAGGACGCACGCTGGAGGTACGGGCTTCACGCCCCGGGCCCAGCGGGAGCAGGAAAGCTCAGCCCCCCAAGATGCTGGGAGGTGCGGGGGACCGCACCGCGCTCCTCGCACCGACGCCCAGGCCGACGAACGCTTCCAGGCGCAGAGAGCTCGGGCCTTCGACGTCCGCTCCGCCTCGTCGCCCCGCTCTTCGAACGAACAGGTCTCGGGCTCATCTATGCGGACCACGACATCCTTCGTGCGCTACACCAGGATCAGCCCGCGCCTTCAGCTCCTCGCCAACCTCATGCCATCAAGTCACCCAGACCAAACCCCTCGGGAGCAGGGGAAAGGGAGCGCCTGGCCGGGGAAGGGGCCAGGGCCACGCGTCCAGGTCGGGCTCGCCCCAAAACGATTCCCACCTCCCGAGTACTCCATCACGCCAAGCAGCGGTCGTGTTGGGACGGCCGGAGACCTTACGACACCGCCCCTCCCCCCGGTTCGCCTTAACGTCGTCGGCGACGTGAGCGGTAAGGGGCTGGGGGCCCCTGCCATGGCCAAATCATGGCCGGGCTTCGTGTGCTCTCGGGGCTCCACCGACCCCCCACGCCTGTCTCCCGGGTCAATGACCGCTCCCCGGCCGACCCAGGCCCCCGGGGGTTTGCCCGCTCTTGTCGGGCGCCTCACCCCGACCCCCGCCTGACCACGTGAGCGCGGGGCCCAACCCCCCCGTTCCTCGGGAGAAGGGCGGTGGTCACCGCGAACTTCCCCCACCGGGATCCCCTGGGATGATCCGGGTGCGCCCTTCGCGCGGCCAGGGGGAGAAAACCCCCGGGGACTCGTCCTCGTCCCCTTTACCCCACGGCATTCCCGAGGCCCAACGGGAGAGGGCGAGCGCCATTTTACGACGAGAGCCCAAGGCCTCGATCCGGAGCGCATCGGGCCCCATCGGGGGCCATCGGCAGGGGTCCCGACGCCCCTCCGCTTTTCGGAGAGCACGACCCCCGGGACGACAACCCCCCTGTTCTCGGGCCTGGGGTCGAACAACGCCCCCGAGCGCCCCCGCCCCGGGGGAACCCGGGCCCGGGCGACCCGCGGGGCGGTCGAAGGGCCCCGCGGTCTCAGCGGCGATCGGACCTTGCGGACGACCTGGACTCCGGAGCTTCGAGGCGCAAAGTAACCCGGTGGGGGGAGCGGCCCGATCGTCGTCCCCGTTCCACACCTGGAGTGGATTCCGGCGGAGCGTCGTTCCTCGACAGCTCCCCCGGCGTCCGTGGACGTCGAAGACGCGGACGCGACCTCGGGGCCTGCGGGGTCGTAGGCGGTTCCGTGCGGCCTTTGGCCGGGTTTGGGGGGGGCCCGCCCGGGGCGACCGTGTCGCCCCATCCGAGGGGACCCGGCGCCGCCGGGAGTCCGTCGCCCCCCGGTCCGCTTGGGGCCCGTCCGCGGAGGGGGGGTCCCGGGGTGAGCAGGCGGCTCCGCGTCGAGGAGAGACTGAGCGGCCGCGGTCCCCGGGTAGCCCCCCCATTGGTGGGAAGGGGGTAGGTCGCGGGCTCGCCCGGGCCGACACCCCCAGGGCCTTTTTGAAGAACATTCTCCTTTCCCAGGGCCGCCCGGCACGATGGGGTATCGCCGGTGCCGTTCCGGGGCGGGCTGGCAGGGGTGGACCCAGGTGGGAAGGCCGCTGCCGGGGCGCCGGATCGCCGGGCGTGATCACCCCGATGGCTAAAAGGGTTTGGGAGAGGTCAAAGGCCGCAACCAGGGGGGGGCGAGGGCCGTGGGATGACGGGGGTTTCGCCACCGTAGTTCGTGGGTCGTCGGGAAGGTGCCGGGGGGTCCCCCTGCTCCCGGTTCGAGCCGGCGCTCCGTAGGGGCCATGTTCGCGTCCCCAACAAAGTGAAGTCGTGGGCGACGGGTCCGGTTCCGATCCGGTACTCGTGCCGGAAAAACGGCGTCCGGCGTAAACTCGACCTCGCCCCCCCAGACCCGTTTTCGATCGCGTTTTTGCCCCCGGAGACGAAGGGAACCGGGAAAAGGCCTGGAATCCCCGCCCGCGGGCCAGGAGAGCTCGTCGCCCCACTTGAGTTTCGGGGGTAGGTGGGGGTGCCGTCTTACGGCGTGCCGTACGGGGACCGACCCTTTCCCATGCATACGGTGTGAGGATCCCCGTTCGTGAGATCTGACGTGGAGGTCGCGATGCAAAAGGGCCCTGCGGGCTGGTGAAGCCGGGCCAGGATGGGGGTGGAGGAAACGGTTCCAGACGAGATAGCCTTGCGGAACTCCCCCAGGCCGATGTCCCCCGGGCTGGTAGCGGTCGACGCGGGCCGGGAGGTCGCTGGGGGGGTCGAAGGGGATGTTCACCCGCGTGACGCTGGAGGACCCCAGGTCGCAGGTGAACGCCACCACGTCCCCTTGAGGGGGACGTTGGAACGCCGGGCCGGTGACCGCGAGGTTTGGACGGAGTGGGGGCCGGGGGGATGGGGATGCGGACCTCGGCTCGGCGACCAGCTGCCCCCAATGACCCGAGTCGCGGATGGGGTGACGGAAGCCCCCCGCCGGGAGCGGCTCGACAAGAACGCGGTGTAGTCGTCGGAGGAGTCGCCGAGGCGCTGGTGGGGACCCGGGCCAACGGCGCACCCCGTAAGCGCGAAGGACGGCGAGGCGTCCTGGCCCATCCCGCCCCCCAGGCCGTGGCCGTGAGGGTTGGAGCCGGTGGGCCGCGCTTACCCTCCCCCCGCGCCGACCGAAGACGCCGGTGTAGGTGCCTCCCCGGCCAAAGGGTCGGGGAAATGGTGCCGTCGCCCCGGAGGTCCCCCCCCCGCACGCGCGGATTCGCCGCGGGGGGCGACGACGGGCGCAGACCCCCGGGTGCCCCCCGCGGAGACCACCGCGGTGACGGTGGGGACCGACCAGGAGCAGGCCTGCGGCAGCGTCGTCGTGACGCGAGAACGGCGCGGGGGGGATCGAGGGGGGGATCGCGAGGACCGGGGGGCGGATCGGCCGGATCGACGAACCCGAGGGGCAGGCCCGGGCGCTTCGTAGACGTCGTACCGTAGGGCTCGGGGCTCTCCTTGTTTTTGGGGGTTCCAGAGGGCGGCGCGGGTCGCCGAAGCGGGGGCGGGCCCCTGAGGGGGATGGCGGCGCGGGCGTTGCGGGAGGGCGACGGGTGCCGCGACGGGGGCGGGCGGGTGCAGCGACGGGATGCGACCGTGCGCGACGAGGGGCGGCGCCGGTGCCGCGACGAGGGCGGCCGCGGCCCGGACCGCGTTCGTGGCGGCCCTAGGTGGGGACTCCGTGCGGGGGGCCGGATGCCGGGAACTTCGCTGAGGCCCCGGGGTCGGGGTCGGGGGGCCCAGCGGCCCCGGGAAAGGAGGGGTGGGCGCAAAAGGGGAAAGAGATACCCGCTTCGGGGGCTCCGGGCGCGTGGGCCCCGAATGCAACCGATCGTTGCGGAAAGCGAGGCGGCAGATTCCGCCATCGTCGGACCTGCGACGCACGGTTCACTCGTTTTTCCGATTGGCGTCCGTCGTCCCTCGGGACCTGACGGGGTTTCCCCACGCGGGCTAAAGATGACGGAGGGGCACAACGGACTCGGGAAACGACTCGATCCTGTCGACCGGGGCGGCCGTGGACTCCGCAGCCCCCACGGGGCCACCCGTCGCCGTCGGCGCCTGCCGAAGTGGGGGAATCATAAAACCCGCTCGTCCTGCGGAGGGCTCTCACCCTCTCCGTCGCCCCCCTGATTTGGGCCCCCGGCCCTGGCCGGCACCGTGCGCATCGGAGTTCCGCCAAGGGAGGGCCCGGTAAAGGGCCCGTCCGGGATGGAAGGCGACCGGCGACTATCTCGGGGCGCAGACCCCCGGCCCCCCTTTCGAGATGTGCCCCGGGCCCCTTCGACCCCGTCTATCCGGCCATCGAGCCCGGGGCAAGGTGGAGACTTATCGCGAACCCCCTCGAGTTCGTGACCCCCGAGGAGGGGTAGGGGGCCGGGGCCGGGGCCACCATGAGAACACCCTCAGGGCAATCGCTCATTTCTTCGGCGGTCATCATCGCCGCCCCGGGGCAGTGGGATCACCAAGCTTGCGGCCTGGGGGGCACCCTTCAGGGGCGGGGCGCGGCTCCTTCGGGGGCTGGCAGATTGGCCCTCAAGGGGAAGAAGGACGCGGGCATCGTCCGGATCGCGACCTCCCAAGCTCTCCTTCGGGGAAAAAGCAGGCGTGGGCATGGCCGTGACAACGTGGGCAAAGCGGGCACGGTGCGCCCACACGCTGGAGCAGATGGCACCCCAGGGGCTCATCCAGCTCAGGGGACGTCCAGATGTCAACGAGCAAAGCACCCCGGTTCCCCCCTTCGTCCACACGGCGTCTACCGGGGTGGCCCGGGGGGTACGAAGAGTGCGCGGCGGCCCCGACCAGGCCATCGTCGAGGCGCCCAGAAGATGAAGCCGGGGGGGTGCAGCCCAAGGCGGCGGGGGTTTCCCGGGTGGGGCCCGGCCTCGACTACGCTCCGGTCTCCGAACCCAGCCACCCTCGGACTCTGATGCGTTTTACTGGGGTGACCCACGCGCGGCCCGGCCCCTTTGGGGGGACGGGGCCCGGCCCCTTTTTTCCCGGGCGGGGCCCGGACCCTTTTTGCAGGGACGGGGCTGAACCCCCCGCGAAGGAAGAGTTTTCTCAGACGTTCAAAGGCGTATCCGGGCGATCCGTACCCGGCTGCTCGTCTCCACCCCGCGGCCCGATCGAGCGACCCTCTCACGAACCCCCGTGTCCCCCGATCGGTTTCGCATTGGGGGCGGGGGCGGGGAAATGGCTGCCTCCCTGGCCGCCCCACCGAGGCGCTCCACCTCGACCCGAGGCGCCCGCGGAGAGTGACGACCTCACGCCGAGGGGCCCGCGCTTGGGGGAGGCGCTTGCCGATCTCCTCCCCCAGGTGGGCCTGGGGCCATCCTCCCCACGGACTTCAGGGCGCTCTTTCCCCACTGCGTGCGGTCAAGCCAACCCGGGGGGGGCCACCCCGCCTACCCGGGGCTCGAGGCCCCACCGCTGACGCCTACCTCGATCGCAGAACCCCGCTTCCATTCCTTCTGTCCGACCCGAGGGAAGGGCCCGCAGCATGACGATCACCGGGCCCAGTCTTTCCCCGTCGGGGGTTTTGGATCATCGAGAAGCCGGTCACGGTGGAGGGGAACCGCTGGGGACCGCCACCCCTGTCTCGATCGGCACGACGGCCATGGCCCCCTCGCCCGGATCGCAGCGCTTCTGATCTTCCGCCAAGCAGATGAAGGAGGGGGAAGCGGCGGCCGGGTGGGGGCGCGGCCGGTCGGGGGTGGGGGCGGAGTCGCGTGTGCTCGGCTGGGGGCGGCGCTTTTCCTGTGCTCGGTCACCGTGGCCTGGGTCAACGCCCACCGCGGTGGTCCACGGCCCCCAGGGATCATCAGATCCCCCGAATCTCCGAGGGGGGGGGGGATCTCCCCAGCGTCTCGAGGGGAAGAGCCGGGCAAGCGCGAAGTCGCCGCTGCTTTTAATCAGTTTTTTGGAGAAGACCGGAACCCCGTGGGGGAGGTAAGGAGCCCCATCGGGTCGCGGCCTGGGCCCAGGAGCTCTCCACACGACCCCGCGCATCGCCGATGGCCCCGGGGGTCTCCGCGGGAAGCCCCGCGGGCCCCCGGGGGTGCCGAGGAAATGGGGCGCGACGGTGGCCACGTGCCCCCCCACCGCAGAGGTCGCGAGGGCCTCGGCCCCCGCGGGCCGGGCCGCGCGCGACGGCGGGTGGTATCTGGTCGGGGGAAAGGGCCCTGGAGGAGACGCTCAGTGGTGGGGGCGCCCCCTGATCGCGAGAGTGGGGAAGGCCCGGACCCCCATCCCTGTCACTGAGTATCCCCGACACGGGACCAGACCAACCTCCTCGCGCTCAACGCGGCCCCGAAACGGGCCGGGGGGAAAGGGGGGG